>CM024638.1:7370597-7532217 GCA_014182715.1 Eucalyptus cloeziana
ACTACCTCTCCGCAGGCAAGACCGTCCTCCCCAGGGTTTACTTCCTGTTCTCGCTGATTTACTTCGTGCTCGCTGGTCTCTGGGTCTACGTCTTGTATAAGAAACGGTTGACCGCGTTTAAGATCCATTTCTTCATGCTGGCGGTCCTGATATTGAAGGGTTTGAATTTGTTGTGTGAGGCGGAGGATAAGTCGTACATTAAGCGGACGGGGAGCGCGCATGGATGGGATGTGCTGTTCTATATATTCAGCTTCTTGAAGGGGATCTCCCTCTTCACTTTGATCGTGCTGATCGGCACTGGGTGGTCCTTTTTGAAGCCTTACTTGCAGGACAAGGAGAAGAAGGTTTTGATGATTGTTATCCCGCTCCAGGTTGTTGCGAATATCGCTCAGGTAGTGATCGATGAGACCGGGCCTTTCAGTCAGGACTGGTTCACTTGGAAGCAGGTGTTTTTGCTCGTCGATGTGGTGTGCTGTTGTGCAGTTTTGTTCCCGATTGTCTGGTCGATTAAGAACTTGCGTGAGGCTGCCAGAACTGATGGGAAGGCGGCAGTGAACTTGATGAAGTTGACTTTGTTTAGGCAGTATTACATTGTGGTTATATGCTATATCTACTTCACGCGCGTAGTGGTGTATGCGTTGGAGACCATTACTTCATATAAGTATCTCTGGACAAGCGTAGTGGCCGCAGAGTTGGCGACGCTGGCATTCTATGTGTTTACTGGGTACAAGTTCAAGCCTGAGGCTCATAATCCTTATTTTGCTATTGATGATGAGGAAGAAGAGGCAGCAGCTGAAGCTTTGAAGCTTGAAGACGAGTTTGAATTGTAAGCGACGAATTAAGGGCTTTTGAGCGATGAAGCAGCTGGCATAGTGGTTGATTCGGGATATTTGAGGTAGACATTTAAGCGTTCTGAGTATTTCATAGTCTAAATCATATTAGGCGTGCTTGTGTATTAAAAATGTGTTCTTTTCTGCTTTCCTGTTTCCATACTTGTAAGATGGTACATATTGTCAAATTTACATCTGCCCACTGGATGATATTGTAAGTCACGATACTGAATTTTGCAATAATTTTGTGGAGCAGTTATATGTGCATTTCTTCTTTGCTCATTACCTTCCATTTTCTTGAAAATTGACTGTGATAATGCTTCATGCATGTATTGAGCCCCTTCCTTTGTCATTAATAGTTTTTAAGTTCCATTACTGAACTAGTAGTCCTGGAAGTGGGAATTTATTTTGGGCTATTACCCTGGTTTACTCATCCTTGATATCTACAGAACATTTGAAATCAATAAAAACAGCCTATGTTCTATCTTAGACTTAACAATTACTTATTCCCTATATTAAGCTTAAGTTTATGGCAACATGAATTGTTTGTCTATTCATGCATATCTTACTTCCTTCAAAGGTGTCTAACACTTGACTAGCACTTCTTTTAGGGAACTTTTCGAGCTTACTTTTTTGGTGCTGCTTGGCTTTGCCAAGGGTCAACAGATTACGGTTTAACTTAAACATATGATTAGGCTATAGTGCCGAAACAAATTAGTGTTCTTCTTTTTTTGCTCCTATTGATAGCTTAATTCCTACTTCACCTTGTTTAGTTAAATTTAGACATCCATGTGAAAAATCAACAGGGTGGTATCTTATTGGTATTGAAAGCGGTGTCTTTGTTGCTGAAACCATAATACTGAAGCTTTTCCGTGGCTGTAGGAAAATACAGAAAGCTTCAGTTGCATCCAGATATATTCAGAAGTCAGAACTACTTGATTTAAGTAATATGTCAGTGTTATTGTTATAATTTTAGTCACAAACGATGGGCAAGTGGAACTTGGTTTTTGTAGAGGTTAGACTGAGTGGTTTATTTGTACTTTTCTGAGAAATTCGTATCCTTGTGGTAATTACTCTGTACAATAGGTTCTGTTTAGTGCTTGGTGTGTGAGAACTCTTTATTACATTGTTTTGTTTTTCAACAACGACCACTGAGGAGAATCACTGAGGCAAACCAAAATCACCTCTAAACAAGCTTATAGTTACATTCTTTATCAATTGGATGATTAATTTATATCCTAAACCTTTTTCTTTGGACACGCATCGGACATCCTCAACCTATGCAGAAATTCTCGTCTTCTCTGAAGAACTAAACCTGATGGCAAGTGATGCTTTTTTTCCTGCTAGGAACAAATGTAAATTTCATTTCTAAATAACAGGTGCATTGTGGAGGTTTCGTGTTCACATCAACAGCTTACAAAGTTTTGTCGTCAGTTTTTGGTTTTTACATGGTTTCTGTGTTAGAGTTTGGAATCTTATTTTCCTCTGGTCTCCGCATTGTGCTTGTTAAAGAAAATAGGCACATATTCATGAGTTGATAACTTTTCATTTCATCAGTGGTAATTACTACTCTCTCATTCTATCACTACGGGATCTTCCTTTCTATGATAAGCATATAAAGGTTGCAACTTGATTCCTTCCTCCTAAACCTAGACTTTGCATTGTTTTACCCCTCCTATTGGTTGGGATGAGAGAGGGGAAGCGGTTTATTCTCCTTTAGTTTTTGGTGTTGTCGAGGATGATGTGCAGGTGATAGGGAACTGTGATAAGTTCTGATATGTAGGAGAAGTTTTGTGAGAACTAGTTGTCACTTGGATTGTTAGTCTTAATTAGCGGGTGGTGGTCATGTTCAGGGATGATGGGCATCAGTTTGGTCGTGTGTTCTCTCTATTGATTTCCTTTCCTTTTCGCCTTCCCAGAAGAAAAACAAACTCATCCTTATCTTATGTTGCTTAACGAATCATTTTTCCCTTTCCTGACCATCTCTCTCGTAATATTTCTCTATAGGGCTGAGCGTATAGAACCACCCGACCAGACTGATTTATTTTTTTAATTTTTAATTTTTTAATTTAATTTCCTAAAGAACAGCACAATCACCCTCGTATACTGTGGGTGTGTTTGGGAATAGCCTTGAGAAGCTACTTTGAAGCCACAAAGATCCCGGGCCAAGGATGGGGTGTTTGGTAAAAAAATTTCAGATCCCTTTTGCAAAATGTCAGCCTTCATAAGGTTGAAAGCCCAAGGCAGGTAGGTTGGGGGCTGCCTTGGGCTTTAGCATGCCAAGAATGCTGAGTTGAGGGGCTAAAAAAATTTTCTTCCCAAATTTTCCTCATTGATTTTCGTTTTTCGATTTTGCCCTCACTATTTATTGTCATCTTCTTCTCCGCGAGCGATCACTGGTGAAGGGTAGGCAATCGCGGGCAAGCAGTCGCTGGCGAGCATCGCCCAACGACCGTCGTTGGGGGGTGGCGCGACCAACGTTGGGGGGTGGTGCGATCGACACACCATCTGGGTTGCAACGAGGTCTGGGTTGTCGCAACCCATATCTGGGGCAATAGGGTCGCAAGAGGACCTTGCCGTCGGCAATAGGGTCGCAAGAGGACCAAGAGGACCGCGCCCGATCTGGATCGCGCAACCTCGTCGCCCTCGGATCTAGGTCGCGGCGGCGTCGCGTGACCTCTCACAACCCAAATCCAGGGGCGACGAGGTCGCATGACCCAGCTCCAAGGTAGCGAGGTCCTCTTGCGACCTCGACACCCTGGATCTAGGTCGCAGCGGGGTCGTCGGAGGTCAAGGCGGTGTCATGCGACCTCGCCACCCCAGATTTGGGGTCGTTGAAGGTCGTGGCGGCGTCATGTGACCTCCCGCCCAGATCCGGGGCGGCGTGGTTGTTGAAGGTCGCCGACCCAAGTGGCCTTTGTCGGTGGTCTTCGGGGTAGCTCGACCCAGGCGGCCCTCCCGGTCGTTGCGGGGTTGCTTGAGTCGATGTCGGCGGTGACAAATTTCAATCGGCTGGCGACCGCCTACCCTTATCATCGTCAATTTTTTATTTTATTTTTCTTTTGATAATTTTTTTATCATAAAAGTCCTTTGTAAATATAATTATCCTAAATATCATTTTGCTCAAAGGTACTTCACAATGAACTTTTAAATTGTAATTTACCAAATACAATTTGCATTCTAACTTAAACCTAAAGTCGTTTGCGATTTTCCCGTGGGCTTCCCCAAAAGTCAATCAAATGCACCCACAGTCCCCTCACCCATGTTCACTGGGACACAGAACTAGGAGCAAGGAGAGACAGAAAACCCATCGCAAAGCCTCGGCCACCATGTGTGTTAAAAACTGAACCAAGGCGAATTTCGGTTTGGTTTTCATTAAAAATTGAAACTTTTTTGACCGGTTCGGTTTTTTATCCGTTTAGTTACCGAATCAAACCAATAAAATCTAAATTTTTTTAATTTTCCTTTATTATATTTTTTTTCCTTTTCTTTCTTTTTCTTCTCCTTCTTCATTGGCTGGTCGCCGGCCACGATAGGCGAGTCTAAGCTTGCCTTGACGCCAGTGTTAAGTGAGCTCGGCCTCACCACTCACCTTTGGCTAGTCACGGCCACCACCGTGGCCGACGACCAACCAATGAAGAAGGAGAAGAAAAAGAAAGAATAAGAGAAAGAATAAAAAATAATTTTAAAATGGATTTAAAAAAAATGAAAAATTTATTGAAAGGGTTAGATGTAGAAAAAAAGCAAAAGTAAGAACCGAACTGAGATTTCGGTTCGGTTTGGTTTCGGTTTAGATCGATTTCGTTCGATTCAAGTTTGGAAAACTAAACCGAACCATTTGCACCCTAACGGGCACCGCACATCCATCGTCAAAACCGAAATGAACCGAATCATTTACACTCCTAACGGCCACCACACATCCGTCGTCCCGCACCTACTGCCATTCATCATCCTCGGCCAACACTCCCACCGCTCCGAGGAGCATCTGGTCCAATCCCTACCACCGCTGCTTTGCGTCTCAAAGACTTGTCTGTAGCTCCACTGTCGCTCCGCCTCCGCCAATGAAGCAGCTTAGCAGGTCCGGTGGTCCCGTAGTCTTGTGGACGTACCCCTACAATGCAGCTACGTCCAGCCTTCCCCATCGCCGCCTGCATCTTGTCATCCTTTCCCATCATTACCAGCGTGTAGCTGCGTTTGCCCATCATTACCAACGAGTAGCCTTCCCCATCGCCGCCCGCATCCTGCTCCCGTGCCCAAGTCTCCGTCCACAAGTAGCCACTACGGCCCACTCGAAGCCTTCACCGCTGCCATTTTCGGTTTTCCCGAGCTGCCCATGTTTTTCTCTGTCCTTTGGCCGGGAAAGCCTGAAGTGCTTCATCGGTTCCATTGGACCGCCCAAGAACCGGACTGAATTGGTCGATCTAATTCTAGGGTCGAGTGGTCGTGTTTCCAGTGTCAGAGAATGAGGGACCAGTTCCACCGGGGAACTGATCACTCCAATTTAGATAGCCTCGACAGCTCGTTAATGATCTCAAGTATGTCCTCAATGATCGGACAGCGAGCGTGACCATATGGCCTTTCTAACACTCTGTTTTCCACTGTGCTGACGTTAAATTGTTGGGCAGTCTTGAATTTCTAATGGTCGTTCGTAGAAAACCTCCAAAATCTCAATCCCGATTCAAATTGGCCCATTAATCCATTTAAACTCTGTTTATTCCATAGAAAATGAATGATTTAAAAAATATTTTCGTAAAAAGTCGTCATTTGTATTGCATGAAATAATTAACCGATGAAAAATATATTCTTCGTTTATTCATTTTTCATGAGCAATACAAGTAATTACTTTTAGGAAAATATTTTTTAAATCATTCATTTTTCGCAAAACCGACGGAGCTTTATTTGTAAAACAAATTATCTGATCCATACTCAACCCAACATATATCATAGAACACTTCAATATTTAATCCAATTTAAGATGACTCGTCTCTTATATTTTTAAAAAATTTATATTGTCAAAACACTTCCATGCAATACAAATAAAAAAAATAATTATAATTAAAAAAATATTTTTTTTCCTTTTCCTTTATTTTTTCCTTATACATTCGACGAGGGTCATCGATTGACAAGGAAGCAAGGCTTGGTCCTTGTTAGCCACTGAGTAAGGGTCGTAAGGCCCTCGCTGTCCCTCACTGGTCACGAGATAAGGACATCACAAACGATCATGTTTAATTTATGTGAGCCTCTCTCACCATCTTTAATGATTGTAAATGACCCTTCCTACCTTCGTATTGAATATCAATTGCATCATCTTGTTTGCCCATTTAGAACTTTAATCGTGTTTCCATTTCACTCATCTTTACTAACAAATCAATGGAATAAGGATTGCCAAGTGACATAACTTTCTTATAGTACTCATTTAAGTGTCATAACTTATTTTTTGAACACTTAAGTGCCATAACCTAAAAGAAACATTCATTTGAATACCTTTTAATTAATAACTAGAGTGTCATAATTTTTTAAGAACGTCAACCTAATTGCCGGATATCCGAAAGCCCATATCAATAGTTCAAACGACCTCTTATCGGTCGAAAGATGTATCCTCTGTCCCGCAAATCGAAAATCTCTAGTAGCTGATTAATGCACTTTCTATTTCTTTATTTTTTTCAACTCTAATCGTGTTGAGGAAGTCACATGTTGGCGAAGTCACTATACTATGGTTTTTCCAATTCGATGCTGGTCATGGGCATGTGGAAGCACATGATCCCTCTTTAATGTAAAAGACCTTAGGACATCGGATTCCTCCCCCTTTTTGTGGCGCCATCATGGGTATCCTCGAGGGAAAAAGCTCGAATCCGCATGTGAGCATGACAACCTTTTTTTTTTTTTTTTTTGGCTTGCGGTCATTCAATTTTGCAACCCCTAACATTTGACACGATTTTCTAAATCGCATGATCCTCCTCACCAGGGAAATTGCAAAAGAATGTAATTTACTTATATAAATATATATACATATATATAAATATAAATACATATATATACATTCTTAATATTTGTAAATAGGTTTTCTAATATTGTTGCGATTTTCTCTTAACATGAAATAATAATTTTCCTTCTTTTATTTCAAAGTAAAGTACTTTGTCGTCCCGTCGTCCTCATTTTCTTGTCAGTTGATATTATAGATAGAATAGAAGGCAAGCTCTCAAGAACTCGTTAACAGATCAGTATATTGTTGGAGACACCAAAATGACGAATTTTGATGTATCGTCCCACCAAAAGCATACCTAAGTCAAGCTTGAATAATTGACCTAATAACTCTTGCAAGATAAGATACATAAACCTCAGCTAAGGTTCACTGGTCGGCCTATGCAACCGCTCTATTCATTTTCACCCTAGGGTCCATTAGTAATCGCATAATTATTTCTATATGTCCCCCAAATTCACTAAGAAAATTGGAAATATAAATATAGATTTATATATAAGAAAAAGGAAAAGGAATAGAACAATAAAAAGGGCCATTTTAATATTATGGCGGGGGAATGTGGGAGCAGAAGATTGTAGGGTCCTCCATGTTCGCCTAGAGTGTCCTTCCTCTTGTCCACTTTTTCCTTCTTTTTTGAGGAATTTTACACTTTTGAGTTGGATATTTAATGCACTCCTCGTTGGGCAACCTCTTCAAAAATATGGTTTGGATGGAGTGATTACAAAGAAAACAAAATTCTTCGAATAGCCATGAGGGAAAATAAGAGAATGAATTTGAAGGAAGTGAACTATAATGTTGTTTTGGACACTAGTGAAGGAAAAGAAAGAAAGAAACGAATGCATTATGACATAAATATCATTTATGTACTAATGAATAATTGTAAAATAAAGGTATAAGCGAGAAATACGTAGAAATCTGTTTTTGAACACACAAATCCCTCCTAATCGCTTCAAATTGGGAGAAATTCATAAGGATTTAAAATATACATAAAATTGACTAGATTAGCCTACCTAATCTTTCCGAATTCCTTCTATCATTTTCCTGTCTCTTTATCTTCATTCAAACATCATTGTGTTTATAAATCCTTTCTCTTCCCTCCTAATCTCTTCCAGCGGACGTGGTGTTGGGATTGAAAATTATAGTGGTGACAATCGCACGACTTTTCATGAAGAAGTTGACTATAACTCGTTGAAAGATCGTCCTGAATTTGAATTTTTTTTTCAAATAAATAACCGAAGTGTTGAACAACACGTGATGAATCACTTAGAAATAACGTATCAAATGAAAGTCATAGAACATTAAAAAAAAAAAATAGCTATTTTGATGGATGGCCCAAACAAACCAAACCGGGCCTTTAATTTCGATTCGGCTCAGCGATTTGAAATGCGAGTTGCTCACCCTTGACCAGCATCTAGCAACCCTTCTCATTCAACCAAAGACTAGGCTTAAATTCTCTGTTGATGCTTTGCTGAAGAGACCGGCACGTAATAATTTTGCTTTCTATGCAATAAATGATGGCCGGAGAAGGGAACCTCCAAACATTAGTGTCGGTCCAACAGGAAAAATTAGGTGCCCCCTATCCTATAAATGAAGTGTGGGGGCGGCACATTATTCTCAATTGATTTAACGACAGAGGACGTGGCGAATG
This sequence comes from Eucalyptus cloeziana, assembly GCA_014182715.1. Taxonomy (NCBI): domain Eukaryota; kingdom Viridiplantae; phylum Streptophyta; class Magnoliopsida; order Myrtales; family Myrtaceae; genus Eucalyptus; species Eucalyptus cloeziana. The sequence goes on from CM024638.1 coordinate 7,379,056, forward strand.
CATGTGTTGGGATAATAAATATATTGCTCATCTCAAAAGGTTGGAAAATGTGGAAAGCCCTAAATTGAGTAGAGAGAGAATCTAAGGGTGCGTTTGGTAATATTTCGTTTTAAAAATTGTTAGGAAACGAAATAGAAAAAAAGTGTTTGTTAGGAGAACACTTTTTGAACAAAAAAATGAGTTTGGTAAACTTGTTAGGGAATAAAAAATGAATAGAAACAAGTTTGGTAAATTTGTATTTTTTTTATTTCTTTTAATTTTTAATATTTTTATTTTTATTTTCTTTATTTTCTTTTTTTTATTTTTTCTTTTTTTTTTTTCTTTTGGCTTCTTTTGGCCGGCCTGGCCATGGCCGGCGACCGGCCGACGAGGGCCGGTGGCCTCGCCCAGCCACGGCGAGGCTCGCGGCCCCCGAGGAAAGCCGAGCCTCGCCGTGGTTGGGCGAGGCTCGGCCTCGCCGGCCACCGCCAGTGACGCCGGCCTGGAGGTGGCCGGCGAGGCCAAGCATCGCCGGTGGTCGGGCGAGCTCCGACTCGCCGAATTTGGGCGAGCTCGAGCTCGCCCGGCCAAGGCGAGGCAAGCCTTGCCGGGGCGACGACGCTCGGCCTCGCCGAGGGCCAGCGATGCCCGGCGAGGTCGCGGGCCCGGACGGCGTCGCCGACCCCTCGACGGCCGATCGCCGGCCATGGCCGAGGCCGGCGACCGGCCAAAGAAAAAAAAAAAAAGAAAAAAGAAGAAAAAAAAAGATAGAAGTGTTTTTGATTTTTTTGTTAAACAAGAAACAATTTTTTTGTTTATTGTTTTGTTGAGATGTGTTTCGGGAACAAAAAAACAATTTTGGAACAAAAACGTACCCAAACGCATTGCTTTTTTGTTCCCAAGAACAAAAAAACAGAAAAGTTGTTCAAAAACAAAAAAAAGAAATGAAAACAAACAGGCCCTAAGCTAATATCAAACCAAGATACAAGTTCATGTTTATTTGCGTCTACTTAATATAAAGGTATTTTCTTTGCTATGTATTCAATCTCATTTAATGGCCATAACTTACTTAGGTTAGCATCCTCATCGTCTACAAGATATAATATAATTAAAAAAAGAAGAATGAAGGATCTTTATAGAGGAGGTAGTCCTTATATAGAGATTAATTACGCTTTGATTTAGGTCCATTGACGATATAGAAATTTTTAAGTCGGCACGGTCGATTTGATAAACCCTAATAAATTAATTATGTAATAACAAAGTTTTTGTAGGTGCTGTGGAAACAATGGAGCTTAATCATATTGTTCTAATAATAATGGTATACCCCTTAATGCATTACTATAAAAAGGTTTTTTTTCCTTCTTTTTGTACATGAGAATAGCTATTCAAATGAGAAACAGTACCCTCGTGGTACGCCAAGACCAATCTATAAAAAGCCATGTTGAAGGACATGATGGCATCTGTGAACGAGCATTTCACTTAGTAATCCATATTCCACATTGAATAAATCATCTATCAAATTACTTTGGTACATGGATTATGTAGTTCAATTTAGACACAACTACCATCATTCATATATTGATGGACCAGCGGAACGGGACGGGTTCATTGGATAAAACGGCAGGGGAAGAAAGCGCACCTTCAAGGCCACCCCTACGCACCATTAATAACCAAGAGGCAGCATGTGATCGTATCCTCCATTCCAACACCAACTTTTCTTTAAGTTTCTTAGTTTTTTCTTACTAACACATGATTTTTCAATTCAAGCCAAGCCTCCCTAGTACAATCAAAATCCATGGCCCCTCCCTCCCTGCCGCTTGCATGATCCCCATCGCCCCCAAAAGATCACTCATCATAATTCTTAGCCCGAAGAAAAGGGAGACTGAAAGAGATCGACAGAGGGAAAAGAAAGAGAGGGAGAAAAAGGCAGCAAAAGGGGAGGCGGCCCTACGAAAGGAAGCGAAAAAGGCTTCTCTAATTAGAAAAGAGGAGCTACCCAGAAGGAGGAAGGAGAGGAGTGAAGGAGAAGGTGGAGGAGGAGAAGGAAGGACGATGGAACGTGAGGAGGAAGAAGAAGAGGATCAGCTCCTAATGATGACGATCAGTCGCGGCATTAGCCCAGAAGATCAAGACCACCCCACATTCGAACCGAGCTGGAAACTTTACGAGAACCCGTTTTTTATTTCCCCACACAATCATCAGCCTCATCACCAACACCATCACCATTCATCAGCTTATCATCATCGTCATCTTCTTCATCTCCCTCTGTCTAACTCTCGCAAGATTGCTTCTCCTTCTTCTTCGATCTTGGATCTCGCCTTCTTGAGAGCTTCCATGGACTCCGAGCTCCAGCTCCTCCGCGCCCAGATCAAGGAGGTGAGGTCCGAGCTAGAGCACGAACGCAAGGCGCGCAAGAAGGTCGAGCACGCGAACAAGAAGCTGGGGAAGGAGCTGGCCGAGGAGAGGCGGGGGCGCGAGGCTCTCGAGCGGGTCTGCGAGAAGCTCGCGAGGGAGGTGTCCTCCGACAAGGCCGACATCGACCGGATGAAGCGCGAGATGGAGGAGGAGAGGAAGATGCTGCGGCTGGCCGAGGTCTTGAGGGAGGAGAGAGTCCAGATGAAGCTCGCCGAGGCTAGGGTTTTGCTGGAGGAGAAGATTCAAGAACTCGAGGGAGCTGGTCGTTCCACCAAGAACGGAGGGCCAAGCGATAACGAAGATGATCGCGTCGAGTTGGTGTCGAGGAAAATCGGCAGGATCTTGTTATTCGGAGACCGGTCGAAGAGCAGGCTGGTTCTGAGCGAGAAGAAGTCGACTTGCAGCGACGACATCGTCGTTGGTCATCATCCTAACCATGCGACTACGAGAGAGAATTCATCGTCGGACCGCGGCGCGGCTACGACGAGAGAAACATCGTCGGGCGACAACTGTGACCGCGGGTCCAGCGCCAAAGAGCCTGGCAAGGCGGGCTCGATCAGCGGGAAAGCATGCGGCGATCACGACAAGAACGGGGCGGTTTCAGCGGCGGGAGCGGGTCACCGGAGGCCGTCGCCGGAGCCGGAGAACCCGCACATAAAGCGAGGGATCAAAGGGTTCGTCGAGTTCCCGAGGGTGGTGCGGGCGATCGGGTCGAAGAGCAGCCGGCATTGGGGGACGAAGCTGGAGTGCCAAAAGGCTCAGATCAGGATTCTGCTCAAGCAGAAGAGTGCACCAGCAGCTGCTGCTGCTAGATCCAATAGTCTCATCTGGAGTTAGACGATGATGATCAAAACACATAATTGACCAGGGTCTGATGATTGGGGTAGATTTGATGAATTTTGTTTCACACTTTTTCTCTTTTAAATTTTTTTTCCTTGTACAAGATTTGTTGTTTTGGGTCAGTTGATCTGCTGAAGGTGGGTTTACTCCCGCAACTGTTGAGAAGGCTGTGGTCAATGATGAATGTGAATACTGTTTTGCTTCGTTTCTTGGAATCTGATCGAAAGCAGGCATTTATGTGGATCTGCATCGTATGGACCCAATTACAGGTGCTGTGGTCTATGATTGAAGGATGTGAAAGTTTTAAATGAGGGAGAATTCACTTTAGCCACCCCCAAAAATAAAAAAAAAAATGAAAAAGAGCCCTGAGAGATTAATTTGATGCAGTAGGTGTTGTGTTGGGTACCGTTCCTGAAACATGAAGACAGCTGCATATGATTGACTGGTTGACTTCAGAATTTCTCTTACTTTTTTCTTCATAAGGACTTGAGAATTTAGTTAAATTTCTTTTTGACGCCGTGGACTTTTTTTTTTTCCAAATATGATTGATATTAATTACTTAACCAAATTCGATGAGTCATCGAGAGCATCAGCATATCATAAGTCGAAAAGAGCAGTGGGATCGATGACCCTATTACTAAAGAGATTATTCATCTGTTGGGCTTTCTCTAACTAATCTGCTGTTTTATTTGTTTCCCTGCTGCAATGGGCCAAAGTGAGGCCCAAAAGTTCTTCTAGCATGGTCTTGGCCTGGTCCACCAAGGGTTGTACTTCCCGGCTAAGTAACACCGACACCGACGTCGACACGCGACACGCGACACGACACGACACGACACGACATGCCGACACGTTGTTTCTCAAAAAATAGAGAATTTTGACATGTTGGAACACGTTGTATATTATATGTATATTTTATATATAAATAATAAATTATTACTTTTATGATTATTTCAACCAAATTAATTTAATTCAAATTCACAAATAAATAAATAATAATAATATCCCATAATAAATTTATACTAAAAATATTAATCCACCATTTATTAATATCCTTCATAGTTTCAATTTGACAAATTCAACTCCATTTCAATAAATTCATAAAACTTGAAAAAAAAAAAAAGTAATTCACATTCTAGACTTGCATATCAGACATGTCGAAAGAAAAAAAAAACTTAGGGGTAAATTGTGATCACGGAAAGTGAAAATCAAAAGAGAAGAAACAAAAATATTAAGTTTTTCTTCTTCCTAATTTGTTATTTTTATTATTATTATTTTTTTCAAATATATATTTTAACCTTTCATTTATTGAAAATTTTTAAAATTGACCTCGCATATCGAAATAATGTGTGGAAAACTTATATGTCGGAATTTTGACTCAAGTGTCGAAAAGGACACGTGTTAACCGAGTGTCAGAAAGTGTTTGAGAGTGTCGAAGAGTATGTGTTGAAGTGTCCAACATGATACAAAGCCTTCCGGAGAATGTTAGTGCTTCCTAGCTTCCCAAATGAAAGCATCTAGAGTGAGAATGCTTCGCACAAATCCGCTACAATCATAGTGTACTTGCATCTTCGAGTTAGATTTAGGCAAGAGCAAAATTAGGGTTTCGACGAGTGCCACAACTTTTGGTTGTTCTGTCAAGTTAGCTACGATCGATTTGGAGAATCTATCTATCAATTTGCCGAGGCAATCTCGACAGATGTAGGCAACCACTCCTCTATTTGAGTTGGTTGCAGAGGATGCGTCGATGTTACCTATGAAGGAGGCATCTATGTTTATCTTTAGCATTCCAGGGTTTGGAGGTCGCCATTTTTGAGGTGGCTCTTCGTATCTCGCCTTTCCTTTTGATTTCTGGTTCCAAGTCGCAAAATTTTTATGCAAAGCTAAGGCCCTATACACTAGGTTCAGGGGATGTTTCTTGAAGATGGAATGGTTTCAATCCTTCCAAATGCATCAAAGGGTCGTCGCAATTTGGTTGAATTTTTGTGAGCTTCATGGGTCTTCTTTTAGATTATGTAGCCACTCATTAAATCGAGTTAACCCCACTCTTGTTATTCTGATTTGCAAGGGATCCTCACTCCATATCTGGGATGTCCAAGGATGGAGTAGCGATGTGTGCTTGATCGTTTCCACTTTATGTTTGCATATAGGGCATATGGGTTTAGGTACATCTTTCTCTTGTATAGGTTTTACAATGTAGGCAGGGTATTTTGGCATACGTTCCATAGTAAAATTTTGACTTTGAGGGTTGTTTCTAATTGCCATATATATTTCCAAACTTCTGATTTAGCCTGGTAGGATGATGTTGCTGTTGTTGTGTGTGAGCTGGCTATTGTATCTCTATTGCTGAAGTTGGATTGGATTGGGTAAAATGGTCATGGCTTGGGCGGTTGGCCAAAGTAAACAATGCATTTTCAAATTGGGGAATTCAAGAAATTGCATTTCTAAACATTTGTATGTTGGCCAATTCAGTACTAATCTTTTTTAAATTGGCCAATTCAGTCCAATTTTGACTGAAAATTGCTAGCTTAGATGCTAACCATCCTATGTAACACGGTTGCCAATTTTTACAATTTAAAAAAAAAGATTTTTTTTTTCTTTTTTTTTTTTTTCTTTTTGCTAATGACCAATAGTTAATCACAACCACATGCGAGGGCTACAACGTCCTCACCTAGATTTGGCCAAGGCATTGGGACCCTTGCTCTTGCCAAAATGTGGGTGAGGGCGGGCTGGCGAGGGCCGCGACGCCTTTGCTTTTGGCCGGTCGCCAACAATTATTGAGACCGGTCACAAACAAAAAGGAAAAAAAGAAATAAGAAGAAAGAAAAAAATAGAAATTTAAAAAAAAATTAGCAAATGTCATCAATGTCAGTACCAACTGGCACTAGATGAACTACCACGTTAACTATTTTTGATCAAAAATTGATTGGAAAGATTATATTGAAAAATAGTCAAAAAATTTAAACTAAATTAAAAATTTTATGATTGAATTGATTGTTGTATTATAGGTTTAAATTTTTTTAGACAATTAGATGGAATTTTTTTTTTTTTAATTTAGAAAAGAAATATTAGCTAGGTGATAAGAAGTCGAATTTCAACACATATATACTCCAAAATGCATTTTAGAGGTGACGATAAAGTCATCAGTAGGGCAAGCTAAATACGTTGACCAAAATATTAGTATGATACAATTTACAATCTTCTGTTGACATAATCCTTTCTCTCTCTTAACTTATGGTCACTCCATTTCATGGTCTAAACTATAATAAGAGTGATGTTGATAGAACTAACTGATAGCTAAGCATTAGAGCTGGACATTCCGAGCTCTCAATCGCATCAATGAACAGTAAAGCTTTTAGAAATAGAATGATGAAGCATGCGTGCAAGTCTATGCTTGTTTTCCTAGTATGTCTACAAGAGAACAAGCTCATTATTAGCTAAACATGATGATCATCTCCACAAACAAAGCAACTTTTAATGTTTTGGATCTGAACTCTCGTTCTTTAATCAATGAAAATCCCGCTGGAAAGGAGTTAAATGGGTCATAAAATATGATTAAGTATCATTAGCTAGATAATAAAAACGTAGCAACTTTTAGTTAAAGAGTGTTCTGGATGTGTTCCGCAGCCTGGCAAACAAAACAGTCCTAGCCTTTGGCATTTACATATTATTCTTGCTTCCCTGATGGTTGTTCGTTTTAGATTCCAGGACTACTAAGGATGAGTAATCGGGCTGGTTCTATTCAGGAATCGAATTGAATTGGCCTTACTTGACTGTTCACATGAGGATGGGGTAAGTCGCTGGATAAAAGTAGAAGAACCGACCTTGATTGGTTCGGTTCCTCATTTTATACCGTAAACCGCCAAATCTAGATATGTTGGAGATGTCTTTCAAACATGTGAAGATTAGGAAATCCATCATTGCCTTAACTACTATGCCAAGGATTGTTCGCATGATTTGTATTCCTAAAATAATGGTTGTATCACTTAAAATTGGGCTCAGTTCCAAAGCTGATTCTTGAATAAACCTAAAACCAGTCTGTTCTAGGCTGGTTCGTATGCAGCTCCAAAAATGAAAAACCAACTCTAACATTATAGGTTACAAGTTCTTGGTTTGAAATATATTCTCTCTTGAACCAGTTAGCCCCAATCACTATGATCGGACAAGGCTTGTAAGTTTTTGTGTGGTTAAAAAGAAGGAAAATTAAAAGAGGGTTCGCAAGGAAATGAAGCCATGACGGGTTGGCTGCAAGCTTTGCAAATTTTTAGAACCGCGCCATTACCGTAAGAAAAAAATTATATTGTAGAGTACAATCAGGTAAAAGCTAGGAATGCTTCTTGACCCTGCACGGAAGTTCGACATTTCTTATGTTGGTTGGAGGTCGATGCTACCTTAGTTCTTACACGAATTACACGAAAAGCCTCATCAAGAAGATGACCCTAAGAGTGTGTTTCGTGAATTCTTTCATGGGCCAAGCCCAAGGGATCGACAAGGTCGAAAATTATCGGGCCTTATTGTGGTGTATGGGCTTTCACCATTGAAAGCCCAACCTTTCAATTAGTAGTCTTGTCTGAATGCTGGGCTTCTTTAGTTGTAGTACATGCTATAATTGGGCTTGGACTTTAATGAGGGAAGCCTGCTAAAAATGGAGAGCGAATGGAACCAAAAGTTGAGCCAAAAGCCCATCCTAGTTGACCATTTTGGGCGCGCTACTTGTAGACCTTTATATTCCCTTTCCCCCCCTTCATTTCTAGGGTTTTAGGTAAAACACAACGCCATCTCTCACGAGCTATAGTAGAGTTTCCAGGGCTCTTTGATTACCCGACTCTCGTGAGGTGCTGCGTCTCTGTTCTTTGGGAAGGAGGAATTCGAGGGTTCAAACGTCGAGTCTCAAGATGGGGCGTGGAAACAAATGAATTCCAGTAGAATCATCGAGTCATTGCCTTGCTTGAGAAAAACGAAATGAGAAATTAGGATCTATTTGGTAACATGCCAAACGGTACCTATTTTTATTCTTTTGTTTCTCGGAACAAAAAAAAAATAGAAATTCGTTTGATAACTTTTTTATTTATGAGAACAAATTTGTTCCTAAAACTAGATTTGAAATAAAATTAAGAAATAATTTTTTTTTTTTTTTTAAAACAATTCTAGAATCAAGCATTCTTTTTTCTCTTTTCTTTTCTTTCTTCTTCCTCTAGCCAATCGTCGGTCTCGACAATGGCAAATGAACTCACCAGAGCCTCATTCGCCCAAGCCTTATCGGGGGTCAATTAGGCTCCCCTGAGGTCGGCGAGGTTGTCGCCCTCATCTAGCCGATCGCTGCCAATCGCTAGTTGCCGACCATGGCCAAGGCCAGCGACTAGCAAGAGAAGAAGAAGAAGAAGAAGAAGAAGAAGACAAGTAAACAAGAGAAAAATGTAATAAATTTATTTGAAAATTAAAAGAAATTTGAAATCACAAAAAAATTTGAGGGTCCTACCAAATGCATTTCTATTCCAAAAATATAAATTTTGTATGGTTACCAAATGTTTCTAAATGCTCAAAAACTTGTCTAGATAACTGAATTAAAAAAATAACATTTCTAAGTAAACTTTGATCCCGAAAATAAAATGGTTATCAAATGCACTGTTATCATTGTGTCTCCTACACATCACATATGCTAAAATAAAATTGAAGAATTACCAATGCATATGTATGCCCATAGGTACAGATACACAATAGAACTAAATCTCATCATAAATACTTCTGCATAGGTGCGTTACTTAAACAGCGGAACTCAATGTTTATATTGACTATAATAGATATAGATCATTATTATAACTGGAGCAGGTCCAGATCTTTAAAAGTGCATGTAGATGCAGAAAATAATATCGCATATATTTATATTGAAGCAAAAGTGAGTTTTGTCTCACTTTTTGCTTTCTCATTTAATTCTCATCCATGTATGATTTAATATTGTAATGCAATTTGACTTTGAAAAGGATAAAAAAGAAGATATAATTGGCCAACGAAAAAGGCTAAAAGGACAAAAGATTCTCTGCCCTCTTTCCTTTTAAAAAATATGCATGTGTGAAATTCAATTATGTTTATAGTGCTTTTTTTATTATTATTTGAACAAATATCGGTTTCTAAATATTGAAGAAACGGTAAAATGTTCATTCAATGTTTGCTTTCCGTTAAAAAAAAAAAAAAAAAGGCATAGTGGTAAAAGAAAGATGATAATGCTTAATAATTTATTCTCCATAGACTAAAGTGATTAATCAGATTATTATTTTTTCGAGTCATAAGACGAAAAATCGAAAATTAGTCGTGCGTGCATGTCACGTACGCCAAAAATTTGCAACCGTTCACATTTTCCTTGCGAAACAAATCCTCATGGTCCAAAAAACATTTGATGATAAAACAAATCCATGATGATAATTTAGTTTTCCTCATGATGAGGAGAATTCCATCTGGCTATAGCCATACTCCGAGAGAGAAAATCTCTTGAGCTTCGCCTTTTACTTACGAAGAAAGTGTCCAATGAGTTCTAAAATTATTGAAGATGTCAATTCGATCTTAAACTTTCCAACTTTGTCAATCCGATCTTAAATTTTTGTGCAAAATTTTGATGTGGTTATTCTAGTCAATTTTCATCGAAAAGCGTTGACATGACAATGCGCCACGTGTGGACTAATAATGACCGGATTGTTATATTATCAATTCTTCATGAAAATCGATCAAAATGATTACATTGGAATTTTGTGTAGAGGTTTAGGACTATATTAGCATATGTATAATAAGATTAGGACCGATTGAATAATTTTCCCTTAAAGTTAAAGGGATTTGCTAGCATAATAGTCCTTGGGGTACCGTAAGAATATTAGTCTATTATGAACCACAAATTCTTGAAGAAGTGAATCCCATACCATTTAATAATTATTTGAAATTTGATTTTTTGTGGTCCATAATAAACTATTATTATCACCGTACATTAGAGGCTGTCACGCAATCATTTCTTAAAACATTGATAGGTTAGATTAAGTAGTCGAGACGCACCGTTCAAGAGTCTTTATCCTTCCCCTTAATAGATATAACTTGATACTTATGGTGAGTCTATCACCAATGAGGCATGGAGCTTATGACAAAGCCTGTATTTTTTAAGAAAGAATCGAGTGAGCCCACCAAATTAAAGGGGACAAAGGAGAAAAATGCAAATGACTCGTGTGGAGCGGATGGACACTGCCAAAGGACAAAGATTTTGTTATTTGATTGCCGTGTATTAGGGTTAGCACTTTGGAGTTGCTATTGATGAGCCATCGAGTGGGTTTTGATATTAAAGCGGACCAAAGTGCTGCCTCAGTCAAAGAGAAGATCATGTCAGCCCAATAAATCAGCAATTGCTGTCCCGAGTAGCCCCGACAAATCTGACCATGTGCTTGGTCCGGCGGCCCCGTGTCTTGACTCCATAGAATATTATGGTTAGGTGTGTGTATATATGTAGACAAGGTATGTACGTTTTCATGTGCAAATTTATGTATTTATGTATGTATATGCGTGGATTTGTAAGACCCTCACTCCATATTTTTCTTCTTCTGTTTTCGCGCTTGGCCAAAAGAAAAATCTTTCTGGTGCACTTGCGATAATAAAACAGTATACCTTCCATGCTGCAAATTCTTTTTTGCAGAAGATAAAATTTTGTATTCTCTTGACAATCCGGAAGCAAAGACAAATTCAAAGATACGTATTCCCAAAAAAAATAATATCGCTATTTTCTTGTTAAAAATAACAAATGCCATCCAAATACTCATTCATAACATCCTTATATAGGTAGATTTCACTAACCCCCTTCTTCGTGGAAAAATAGACCCATTAAACGGGTTTGAGTCAGACCGGGTTTGGGTTAGATGGAATATGATCCCATTCAAATGAACTCATTTAATTTATTTTGATCAATTTCAATGCAAACTAAATCTAGTGACTCATATTCAACCTGACTCATACTACTAAATCAATTACATATTCAACAAAATTTACAAAAATGCATACCCAAATTGAGGTGAGAGTGTCGACTAAGCGAGAGCGAGGTCGAGTGAGGGCAAGAGAGAGATTGAGAAGAGAGTAATAGAGATGTGTTGTGTTTAAGTAAGTTGTAAACCCATCTACGATTTATTTATAACTCATTTAACACCCATATTATGCTTGAACTTATTTATGGCTTTTTACTGTATATAACTAATTTATATAACAATTCAGCCCGTCATATTAAGTTAAGATATGTGCCTATGACTCCTTTTAATAGGTCTACCAACGATAAAAGTCAGGGGCGATGGCATGTGATTTGAAGATCAATTTTCAGATTTTTCTATGGGCGACGAATTATAAGGTAGCTTATTTTTGTTGTGGTGTCATTTGGAAAATGGGTATTTTGACGCTCTCAATTTTCACAATTTAAAGCTGACACTCCTTCTTGCCTAATCAATCTCAAGCTGCAATCGACATCATGAGAAAGAAACGGGTCGTGCAATGATTCTATACAAATCGTGTCAAGATACGGGGGGTCGGCAGGGTGAGGCACATCAAAAGTGTCTCTCTACTTTCCATGTTTTTCATAATTTCCATATTTTCCCTCTTAAAAATAAATTTATTAATCGACTATTGTCGAGCCTATCTATTCTAATTATAATACCCGCTTAAATAAGGTCATTAGTCTTAAATATGTGCGATTTTTTTTTTTAATGGTCGTACTAGAAATGTCGCATGATGGGCCAATCGTGTCCCATATGCATGATACACTTAAAATATTCTAATACTACTGTGGAAAGTGAGTCTAACATATAATCATTAAAAGAAAGACCGACGTCCTTATCTTGACCCTCAATTTCCTCATACAACAGGATATGAGAGACTCAATTTATTATCTGGCCTAATACCCTAAAAAACCTTTAATTTTAACTTTTGTCCCAAGAATACATTTTGTCTAAAAAAAAAACCTCCAACTTTAGGTCTAGTCCTAATTCTACCGTAAACTTATTTTTATTTCATTAAAAAACCCTCGGTTTTAAGTCATGTCCCAATTTTACTAAGCTTTTTTTTTTTTTTTTTGTACTATGAAAAACCCACAACTTTAGGTCTTATCCCAATTTTATCTACTAGTCCCAATTTTATCCGAAAATTTTTACAGTCTCATAAAAACCTACACATTGAGTCACAAATCTGCCACAATTAACTCATCGTCCACAAATTCTTGCCAATAACTGAGAGATGGAAAGCTCACAAGCACAAGCTGTTTGGGAGTCTTTGGCATGAGCTCTTGATCGTGAGATATGAAACACTCCCAAACATGAGATATCGAAGACCGAGTGTAAAATCACGAAGAGCGATTTTGAAAGAGGGTTAATGGTAGTGACTCAAATAAAAGTTGACCGACCAAAAAAAAGTAAAAGTTGGTGACTCTCTATAAGACACAAAAGAAAAAAAAAATTGAGTATGAGACAAAAAAAAATTAGGGTATAATTAGTATTGGACCTAAAGTTGAGGGTTTTTAATGAAACAAAAAAAAAAAGGGTAAACTTGAGACTTGACTTAAAATTGAGGATTTTTTATGCAATAATTTTTTTTTTTTTTTTTTGGGTAGACTTAAGATTAAACCTAAAGTCGAAAGCTTTTCATGAGATAAAAGGTAGAATTGGGACAAAAGTTAAAGTTAGAAGCTTTTTAGGATATTGAGCCTTTGGCCCTTATTATATACACTAACATATAAGATAAAATAAAATAATAACAATAGCGATTCATATTAGAGCTTATGCAAGTTGTACTTATTCACAGTTTTAATTTATGAGCAGAATCGCTATGCGCATACGACATCCCGCTTTCGACATCAACTCGATAGATACGTGTGTCCATTGATGATCGGTCGATATGTCAACATCGATCGAAGACACCAGCGTGCATGGCGATCATAGTAAATTGGCCCCTTCGTCGCTTGTTAACGAACATAGTAGTACCGTATTGCCAATCACGTAGAAAAAGTCAATTCAAGATCATGCATGGAGTTAGGCGAGAGCCCCTGGATTCATTGCGAAAGCGATTTCTTCATTTCGCAATCCCATGTCGTTATTCGAATCCACGTAACGAGCTACGATATAAAATTGATCATAACGCTGGACGTAGAGGTTTTTATCTTTTTATTTTGTTGCTATTTCTTTAATGTCTTCTTTGTTTTGTGCGTCTCGCCCGTGAAAAATTCCTACTTACGTACGCAAGTGTCGTTCTCAAGCATGGGGAAGACGTGGCTTTCAAGTATGGAGGCAAATAGCCAGTAGTTATGATATCTATATAATCATTAATCTCCCTCAAGATGTGAAATCTCAAGCGTGCTTCATGGGGGGAGTCCGGTTCAATTATCGGAACGTCTCGCAAATACGAAAAGTTCATGTCATTTTTGCATGCTAAAGAAAAAAGTAGAGTTCTTGTCAAATTCAAGTTATTATAATAATGTATCTATAGATTAATGTAATTGTCGACCTACTTTCAAATTGGAACCTAGCGTACCTAGTTGTTTTTATTAAAGGTTTCGATTAAGGACTGAGACCTCTAAAGTTAAAGATATGAATCTATAATAGTAACGTACCTATTCAAAGATAAACACATCAGATAAAAAAAAGACTTAAGGGTCTATATTCAACCTTATTATCGAGATATCCACACTATACCCAACACCCTGAATTTTGAAAGAACACCGTGTACACAAACGCTAATCTACTAGGAACTATAATTGGTCACAGCAATTTGTGCACACGTGTGCATGTGTGATGTTGAAGTCTTGATCCAAAACAGTTTGCATGTAGTTAGTAGTATTTAAATATGCAATATCCAATGCTTGAGTTGAAAATCTCCCAACACCCAATCAATTGCCTGATCCTAGGGTTCTTGTTAAGCTTATATAATATGGCATCACCAAAGATATAGATAACGCATAAAATGGTGAAAAGGCTAGCCCATCAAAAATCGCAAAACTTCCTTAATTGATTACTTAAAAAGTGTCTTTGAGGCACTCTTACTGAAAAATGTGTATGTAGGGAACCCATTCAGGTCATTGGTTTGTAGCTGATATTTCCTTGGCCAAGGTGGATGGCTATAAAAAAACGCATTAAAGACTTTTATGAAGGATCATAGTTTCCCCAGTTCTGCAATAATGGAACAGTTCCAAATTATTTAATTTTTAATCGAATACTTTATGCACAAATTTCACTGACAATTATGTAAAGAAGTCATCACCCTGACCCATAGACAAGGGGAAGGAATCTTGAATTCCAACCCCCAGGAACAAGACAAAAGATGATAAAGTTTTTTGCTTTGTGATACTCGTGCTGCTAATGGCGAAAACTATTCACATTTTTTCCGAGAAGCGTATACTCACGAATCTCTCTCTATACACATCTTTTTTTATAGATATAGAAAGGAAAAGTTAGGTGAGATAGCTCTCTCTCTCTCTCTTTCTCTCTCTCTCCTTCTTCTAGAAAAAATTAACGGATTGATACACCTCGAATGACATCTTACCAATTGGTGTTTGGACCATGTCAAGTGGGTATCATGTTAAATGCAGTGGGGGATGTCTCGAGACCCAGCTTCTGCTTCAAAGTCAATTTAGGGCCATGATTAGGCTTTGTCAAGCTTTTCGATGGGTTAATCTGAGGGGAGAAAAAGGGGCACAACAACGGACAAAAGAGAGACAAATAATGAAGCTTATAATCATAATGATTGATATTAGGAAAAGGAACGTGGTACGCAACTCAAGCTCTTGTACACAAACTTATCGAGAAACTTGTTGGTTTTTTTTTTTTTTTTTTTTTTGCTGCTAGGTTGACACTCAATAAGTGAGGAAACCAGCTGAATTTTCGTAACACGACATATATTCCGACATATTTGCAAAAAATCAAGAATCACTTAATCAGTTGATTGTGACTACATACATGTCAATTTTTTATTAATTGTATTATCGTTTTTTTTTTTGTACTGATCGTATTGGACAGAAATTTACTTTATGATGTTTTCTTGAGGAGGGTTTTTATTGAAGAAAAACCTTATGTAGTCGCTAGATAGGTGATTTACGGACACCACTGACCCTGAGGCAATAATTTCTCATTATTGCTCGTGGAAAGATAATGTTAGCTAGAAAAGAGGCACCATGTGCAAAATCGTTATCGGTTGGTGAGTGGAAGATATTTGGTCATTGGGGAAAGAGATGGGCTTGACAAAGCCCCACCATCTCTATTTACAGATACGTACAAAGATATATAAATATGTATATATATGTATGTATGTCTATATATCGCAAAGAATTGTTCTCTTTTTTTTTTTTTTTTTTTTTATTCACTACATGCATGTACTTAACCTGTATATCATGAACCTAGGCGGTTCCTTCTTCTCTTTGTTGTTACAACATATCAAACCCTAGGTTTTAGGAAGCAACTAGGTTTTAATATGACAAATCTCAAGGCACTCCCGTTATACCGACAAATGACGTAATGGGTCAGACGACGACGTCGACGTCTTCGTGAAGCTCCACAAGTCGTTGCTCTCGCAGCCGTACATCTCCAGACTTTGCTGACCCAAAGGCTTGTTACTTAATTTGGTGTGTGAAAACTGCACCTCATCATCCATGCTCAGGCCGCCGACGTCGGAACCGGGGTTGTCGCTGAAGCAGCTTGAGAGTTGCTTTGGCGTCTCGGCAACTTGGCCATTGAGCTGAGATGCCACTAGCCGGTCCACGGCGACCCAATCCGGGGTGGGAGACCTACCGATCCCTTGGTGCCCCGAGGTCTCAGCGAGCATCTCGTCAAGCGTATGGTAAGACAGCTTGAAAGAGCAGTCTTGGTGGTCGAATGGCGAGCTCACTACAGGGATTAAAGGGAGGCTCGGGCTCTCGAGCCTCGGGAGATGCATGAACTTCCCGTGGAGGAGATCGGTGTTTGAAACGGGGTACTTGATGTTGTTGTCATGGTTATAATTGCTGTGGGAGAGATTGAGTTTGGTGGGAGTCTCGCTTTCGACCTTGCAAGTTCTTCCCATGTAGGAGAGTATCTGGTCCAATACGCCATCATTGGCAGTGGCGGCGAGCATCTGTTGCATGGCCTTCGAGTCCATGGAGGTCGAAGACGACGGGCTCTTGGGGCTGTCTAGGGTTTTCTGATAGTTCTTCTTCTTGAACACTCGGCACACCACCCACCCTTCTTCTGCGGATGCGTCTCCAGCTGGACTCAGAGCCTGGTTTTTTAGAAATACAAGGGATTATAACGTTTGGCCGAATAATTTTGATTTTTCACGGTGCGTTTGACTACATTAGAGTAGAGAGTGACTGATTTATGTGAGGACATTTTATTCTATATACGTGATGTGATGTTTTTCTGTCAACAAGTTGATGAAGAAAAAGTCATGTTTTCATTTGGTGGACAAAGCCAAAAACAGGTTAATTGATTATGCCAGGTGCACGCGTACCGTCCTCTCTGTAGAATTACTTTGAGGTTTTGGGTTGGATTTCTTTAACATATATGGTGTCGTTCTATATCCAAGATCAATCTTCCAAAAGAGTTCTACGAACAGTTCATAAAAATAATGCTTCAGAAGACTAATTCGGATTTCTAAACATCTTTCCGGTATCTTCTAATTATATGTACAAGCTTGTTAATATGTCGTTCCAAACGGAAAGTGCACAGACAATATAAATGTTTTGAGTGGTATGTTAAGCTTTTAAGTTATATTTTAAAAGCAGATGTAACTCAATAAACAGTAAATCTTCTACTGGTCAAGTAATTTCTTCGGCCGGATTCGACTAATCAATATCATGGAGACCAATACCGACCACAACAAATATCATGGAGACCAATAAAGAGCGTAGGTCTGAAGATTAATTTTCAGAGATGGGTTCATTTTTTTTTAATTCAAGAGATGGGTTCATTTACTTGGTACCAATTAATGCTAATAATTCACCTCAGGCGCGGGACTTCGAAAGGACTTACATTCGGGTCATGTGTGCTCTCATCCAGCCGATACTCATGCATGATCCAATCCGACTTCTGCCCGTGCGGAGCTCGTCCCTTGTAAAACACTAACGTCTTCCTCAAACCTATGCGCTTGAACCCACTGTAGATGATCTTGTCCCGTCCTGTGGCCTTCCAGAACCCTGCAGCCGTCGCCCGGTTCGTCCTCGTTCCAGTAGGGTACTTCTTGTCCTTGTGGCTGAAGAAGTACCAGTCGTTTTGCGGGGTCGATCCAATCCTGCACTTCTCTGCAGGAACAAGAAAAAAATCAGTTAATTTGGTAGTATAAGGAGGGAGGGAGGGAAGGGAGGGAGGGAGGGGGGAGGGGGGTGGGGGGGGGTGGTGGGGGGGGGGGGGAGAGAGAGAGAGAGAGATGTGGTATGTGTGTACCTTGGATGTCCCATGGTTCAAGCTTATTGAGATCAACCTCACGAATCACGTCCAAGTCGATCTTCTCATAGGCAACTTTCTTTCTCAGGTAGTAATGCAAGAGTTCTTCTTCGGTGGGATGAAATCTGAAGCCTGGCGGCACCTGAGACTGGCCGTTTATGGACAGGTTCATTTTCTCTGACAACAGAGGACCGAATTAACGAGCTGTATGCTCTGCTTGTCGAGTGGAAAGCGTTGTGTGTGTGTGTGTGTGCGTGGAGATTTTTGTTCTATATGAGGAACTCCATAGGAAAAGACCTGAAGGAAGATAAAAACGAAAAGCTCGTCCTTTGAGATGGAAGAGAGATGAACCGCCGGAGAGAGAGAGAGTGAGAGAGAGAGGAGGCGGGGGGCTGTGCGTAAAGCGTAATGCAGCCATGATAATTTATAATGGTGGTAGGACACATGTAGGTCCAAAGTTGCATGAAAAGTTAGAATATGATTGTTCACTACTGTGTACTTAAGGTGGGGTCTGAGCTCCCGCAATAGCCAACCACCTAGCGAGAGGGAGGGTGGGGGCAATTTAGATTAGGTCAATCGCATTTAAAGAAAATCAGTAGAATCGTATGTATTAGCTTTTGGTATTGTTGGACGCGATCCTTGTCTTTTTAAGTTTTAATGGTTAAGTCTATTAAAAGGAATGCCCCTAATAATAATTTGCATATAAAGACTTATCTTTTTCATAGCTATCATGACTAAATTGATCGAGTGAGGAGCCTCTTTTGATGACTTAATTAAATGTTGCGAATCTAAATGTTTAGTCATTAGCACTCTAACTAGATCAAATCCATTTGTTAACATTAATTAGTTTTGACTCAAGGTTTAGTTAAGTCAAAATAACACTTATAGTGTCAAATGTTTGGTATGCTCCTTATTTTGCTCACGAAAACATTCAAAATAGAAGATCAATAGTCATGTTTGGTAAGATGCGATTCTTTCTATTTTCAACACCATTTAGTAATACATAAAATTCATAGTTTTAGTTCTTTACACGTTTACTTAAGGGTCATTGCTTATAGATCATTTGTTTAAAAGGCCATTTGCTGTCTGACAATTTAGTAAATCAATTTTGTAAACTAGTCTTAATAACTTCAGCGTTGTTATATTGAGTAAGCCATGAAGCATCTGATTAGAAAATATTGACTAAGTTATAGTCCCTGTTGATTGGTATTGACAAGTTGGCCACTTATTTTTTCTTTTTAAAAAAGCTCAAATATGACCTTTTGATATGACCTTTTGTAAGTTACAAAAGTAAGTTTAAATACTCCTACCGCTATTGCATTTGATATGCCATGATTAAAGGAATTTACTCTTACCCGTCCGAAATGAAAAATATTCAACGCTTCAAAGAATTAAAACTCGAATATATCTAATTGAGATTTATTGCTAAGAAAGTAAAAGTTTTATCGCCAATTTATCACGTAAAATGATTAAAATGGAAAACTGATAAGCGAACATATATATGATCAAATGCAAGATTCACTACCTAAATATTATATATTGCCGCACAAAATCCAATCTTTTCCATGATTGATCAACACCAAAATGTTTTAAAACTAAATTTTTTTGTGCTAGGTAAGCAAGTGAGTGGGTATCGCAATCAAAAGGCAGGACGAATCTACTATACTATCCGTACACTGTCGATCTCCTGCTCCTCCGCATTGTCCATCCGCTGTTGGACAAAAAGTCGTATCGAGAGGACCTGTTTATATGGTACGCTGAATGTGGCGACCTGGAGCCCCACAACTTTTCTAAAAGAAAAGCGAATTCATTAGCCCGCTGGATCACCTTGGTCGTGGTTATCTGGTGTATCCCAGCTTCCTCCTCAGTAGCAAACGTGATTATATGATGGTAATCCTGAACAGAGAGGCCGGGGAAGATGGGGTCCCACGATCTTTCTGGACCACCCAAAAAATGCGTTACAAGAAGCAACAAATAACCATAGCCGAAAGAGGAGGGCAGGGCTCCATCAAAAAACTATGACCCTCGACCTTAAAATCTATATGAAAAGCACCACCGAAACTACCACACTGTCCCCTACTCTCTCTCTCTCTCTCTCGAACGCACACATGAAAAACCTTGGCTCGTTTTGCTTGTGCAACAAACCCTCAACGACACCGAGACCGGAGAGAGAGAGAGAGAGAGAGAGAGGATGATGATGATGACGGGGTCGGAAAAAACTGAGCTTTCAAGGTCGCCATGGGGAAGGAAGGCATGATGGGCTTTGTGGAGACTCCCTCTCCTCTCTCTCTCTCTCTCTCTCTCTCTCTCTACCCCACACTTTTGTCGGCCCTGACATTATTGGAGTTGCCGATTTTACCCTACCGCATAATGACATGTATATAAATACAACAAAAATAAAAAGGAAGATTCAATGAACCGATGACCCGTACAGTGGCTTGTAGTTAAGGAACGGACTTGTGGTGGTTGATTAGACGCATGATGCCAGTTCAATTCCCTAAATTATGGGATCTTTAAGATGTCTTGTAGTTGCAATTTGCATCTTATTTGATATTCGAGGTTAGTAAATATTTTATGGATGTGGAATTAAAAAGGCATTGAGGCAAAGTAAAGGTTATATAAGCAGATAATGAGATAGCTAATGTGAGTGCAGTGGCGACATTTCCAAGTATAGAGATAGAGAGAGTAAAGATTGCTAGAATGTTGCGAGTGACCTAAAAGAGTTATGTGAGGAAAGCCTCAAAGTGCTTTATCATAGAGTTGAGAATTTCTATAAGTAACCCAACTTGCCACACATTATAAATTGTTTAGATTATCATGATTACATTGGATGGAAGTGGAGCATTTGTCCCATGTTTTAAATGCTATTGATGATGGTTGTTTAAATTGTGTCATGGATAGTATTATGCCTAATCAATCAAGTGTAATCAGGATAATGCAAACGGTTAATGTATGTGTACATTGTGATGCTTTGAAGTGGATCCTCTTGGTTTTGGTGGGGATGATGAACATTGTGGTATGTCTCAAAAGATAGTGTGGAAATAACTGGGTTTGCAAACCTGGGTCACACAAGAACCGGACGAATGGTCAAATTCTAAGTATTTCAGCCTTCACTTCTATGAATTGTGTTGTTAGTTCAAAAGGTTGTTGAGAGACACGGTGGTTTCAGTGATACAAAGACATGATAACAATGGAAGGGTTTGAAGAGGCGGTGTGGTTTAATGACTTGATTTGTCATGTTGGCAGGGGACATCGAGTTGATGCGGTTTTTAGTGAAAGCCAAAGATATCCCTAGAGAATTAAGATCAATGTTTCTATGTCAAAAATAACATGTCAAGAGAAGATGTGACCGTGAAGAACTTCTTGCGTAGGAGAACCCGATGAACATGTGGATTGAATTCGTTCATTCATTCCTCTGGGCAAGTATGAGTTCAATTTGGGCTTGGTAGATGTCTGTGATAATTGAACACCGGTCAGGGCATCTAGAGAGTCGGTATAGATTATGAGCACTATGACTTGGTTACATGCATTGAGTTAAGCTAACTAATTGTTAAATTATGTCTCAAGTTTGAATTTATATACGAAATCCAAATTGGTGGAAGTTGGGCCGATAGTTTATTTCACAGCAACTTGTGTGTCAGGACACTCCTTTTGCGTTGTCCTATATCAAAAGCTAGTAGGATCCACGTCATTTCATGATTTATGAGGACATAAAATGCATGCATTCCATCTGTAGAAGATTGTGTCCTAAACTTTCTATTACTGACTAACAACCACTAGTGTCTAGGACTTGGATGAACTAAAATAGGCAGTCTTGCCATTTTTCAAGAAACCAAAAGGACTAGTGGTGGCCTGAGGCACAAATTGAGAGTAGAGACGCGATTCTCCGTTCCGTATCTCTCTCTCTCTCTCTCTATCTTCTTTTTTAAGATTGCTCCTTTCTGCCACTAGAGATTAAAGTATTTGCATGAATTTCCGGCTGAACCCGTCATTGAAATGAAGAGTTGCATTAAAAAAAGAAAAAGAAAAAAAGAAACACTAAGAAAGCTTTTAGCAGATACGGTCTAAAAATGAAAAGACACATCTATTGATGGAAGGGATTGAACCTGCTTGTGCAATGACAAAAGCCAGTACACCATACGAGAATCCAAATAAATGAACTGAATGGTATCAGGAGCAGAGCTCATACGGCTTAAACAAAGTTATCCTTCTTTCCAGCGGGTGTACCGAAATTCCCAGACCTTATTTAAAGTTTGCATCCAGGTCTTGACCTTTTGATCTCGGTTCAAGACCTTTCGTGCATGGAATCTTCGGGGTTAGGTTGGAATTCTTTCTAACGCTCCCGGATTTGCAGACGAATTTGAAAGATGATGGTTTCTCCTTTACGTTTGTCTTTAGTGTCGGTGTAGGCCGCGGTGCAAGATGGTGCAACGCCATCTCCCCTTTCTTTCCCTCGTAACCCCCGGGTCGTGCATGAGGGAAGGTGCTCGATTTTTGCTTATTTTTACCGCCATAACACGGAAACAATTTCAACGCATCGCTCCAATTAGTCAACACGACCTACCTGTTCCCATGTCAACACTGTTATCATTGGACAAAGGGTACCAAAAAATTACACCAAAGGACTCTCTTTTTCCTCCTTTTTTTTTGTCGCTAAAATCCCCACGACACCGAACGTATCATCGATCGCTCGATCCGAAGAGCCTACTTAGCCTTAGGATCTGCTCATCTAAGTTTGTTATATCTCGACTTGATGTCGCACTTGCACCTTATTAATGTCGTATTTGCTCCTAACATGTGTGGAATATTTAGTTGATCCCGACGTCAGCTGATACGAACCCTGCCCACTCCACGAAGTCAAAGACAGTGTGATGAATGGGGCATTTATACGACTATCGAGGCAAGCAACCAGCTTGGAATTTGTCGCTCGCTAGGGTCTCGTCAACGTTGTTTAAGCTGAAGCCACCGCAGTTAAACGAGTGTGTAGTAGAAGAGTGCCATTCGACGTCTCCATCGAAGCTGCTTCACGTCCGTAGCTATCTCCAGCAGAAATTACGTCGCTTTCCATCATATACTCGTTTCTCCTTCGGCGTCTTGCTTCTGGTAGCCGACTTTGACGGGATTAACGTTACTCTACTCTCCTCTTTATTTTTTCCCCCGTGTTGGATCGTCTAAAATCGCCGAACGTCTTTTCATTTGGTAATAATACTTGAAAAATATTGAGGGAAAGGTCAGTCTAGTTCACATCAAGATTTGGATGTGTAGAAATAAACCGTAACGTGCTTAATAAGCCTTGAATTTACCGGGAGCACTAGGGACTGCGTTAGGAAATTATCACGCAAATTACGAGGGCAGCCTGCGTTAGGAAGTTGTCGTATTCCCTTGTTTAGTTGCTTAACGAGTGTTATCGTGGCACTTTTTAATAAAATCCTTTCTTGGTCATTTTTAACCGAGGAGCTCAGTTTCGAGAATTATCTCAAATTGGGTTATTCAAGGTAAGTTGTACGAACTGCAAGAATTCCCCAATTAAATATAAACCGTGAAAACAGGTAGGTTTGTTTATTGCTAAGTAAAATAATATATTGCCACGACTCTTATTATATAGGAAAAAAAAATCCCGGAAGTAGAGTTGTTTTTTGTGCTTTGCTAAGCAAGCAAGCAATGATATTAATAAATCAAAAAGACAAAGATAGAGTTGTTTTTATTTGTCTCGTACCTGGTATATAAATTAGTGGAGAACATTTCATGGATCAAAGGTTTTTTATTTAAATTGTCTTTCTCATCATAAAAACAAAAAATTATCTCCATAAATAACATTAGGACCCGGCCACGCGTGTGGTGGAGATGTAGTCTGGCATGAGTAGCTTTCATTGTACACATGCTCAAATCTTGATACTCTACCTAAAAATTGTTTCCCATGATATAAGAGTTACATTAAAAGAATTTCACAGGAAACACATCGGTAATGCAAGGGACGCTTGCATAAATGTTCCCATCAACATAAATTAAAGAACCAGTTTACATATAGCAGTGGCCTGCTGAAAATCCAAAATTCTTTATTTGATACTTTCCTATTCTTTCTCCAGAGATCCCACTATAGAGATCAACGAGCAGGCAGAGTCGCGGACCCCGCCCATAGGTGAGCTTGCATAATACTCTTATGCGAGAAAACCTGAGTCCGCCGATCTTTGGCTAGGCCGTAAAGTTCCTATATGCATTTTTTTATGTCGGTGGGATTTGGGAAACACAGTAGATCCGACTCCACTCGATGATCTCCTCTACTCACATGTTTTTTTTTTTTGGTAAGATCCTCTACTGTCACATGTTCTTCACCGTATAAGTTGAACTAATTTCTCTCCCCCCCCCCCCCCTTCTTTTTAATCGGGGAGCGAGTTGGAAGATGAGTGGATGCCATCCTAAAACCAATGAAGTCTCCAATGCAATGACAAAATCCGTGATCACCCTTAGAGAATTCTCGACAGATGCACGCTCTCTTGAATCTCGAATTTGGAAATATGTAAAAGCGGTTGCGTGGTATATGACGCATTGAGTAAACCCTATGTTTATTTGACTAATACAACTCTCTTTTTAACTAACCTCGTCACTACAACAACTGCGCACCACATGTTTATGGCCATGATGATGGTTTTTTGCATAGGGGAAGACACATGATGCTTGCCGACATGTACTTTGAGCCCACTTGCCAACAAATGGCGATGCTTATGATGACGACAATGATAATTCTATTTTCCTGAGAAAATTTCAAAGTATTTTGAAAGCACGGCTTTTCAGTTGCCCGAATTATTCACACCATATTGAGCAATATAAATTTCTTTATTTTTCTCATGGGATTGTATTATTTGGCATGTAGTGATTGGTTTGGGTGGGTAAAATCGTCATGTTTTAAGAGCATCGGACGATCTCTAATAATTTTATGTTTTGTCTTTTTCATTTTAGGGTTTCTTTTTCCTTTCTTTCTTTTTCATTTCTTTCTTTTTTTCCTTTTTTGCTCCTTTTGAATATCAGGGGAAGCACTGCGAAGTTCGTTACGTTGTTGTTGGTCTTTTCTGTGTCCAAGCCCTAATCATTATCATTACTTCACAAAATTCCATGCTGAATGATGATCTTTCAGCTGACAATTGACGGAGCAACTAACTTTTACTCACCTGACGCACTTGACATCTCACCACCCCATCCCCACATTCCCCTTTATCATTTCACTATCAATTGCAAATAAATAAATAATAATAATAATAATAAGAATAATCAAAACGTGTCTAGATTTTTAGTGCTTTTTTTTTTTCAGGAGGTTTTGAGAAGGGTTCTTATTTTCTTAGTTATAAAAGACAGGTGTTTTGGCTGTCAGTACTTAAAAGTCATGACATTTGCGCAATTGAATTACAAAATTTACGATTTATGCAATCGAGCCTTTTTACTCTCGTGATCATGCGATTAATCCTTTCACCGTGCACACTAAATTTTGTTGATGTAGCTACTAACATGGTCATTCTTTTAGAGTAGCAAGAGAAAAAAAAAAAAAAAAAACTATACAAATGCATGTTCCAGAATTTGACAATAAAGATAAATGTGCTTTTTATTTCGTCATTAATTTGGGAATGATATCATCATAAATTATGAAAACTTATTGCGGATATAACGGTTGTACAATGTGAAGATGAAGTAAAACTTGTTATATGATTATTCCTATATAAAATTATTGAATTACGTATTTTTTCTGGCACACAATATTTTATAATATTAGTAACGTAAGGACATTTGAGGAAGAGGCTCGCGTTTTTTGTGCAATACAAGTGCCCAACATCTCGCAAGTTGGCTTAGTGACAACCAAAAAATTCAATAGTTCGAGAATGACAAGGTCCTTTTATTATTATTATAGAGAATGAAGTGTTCAAGATCTATTAGCACCCCGGATGGTATGGAGGATGTACTGGACGAATTGAGATTCGCTAGGAGAAGAGAGTCCATGAAATGGTAGGGCACCAGATCAGTATTAAGATGCAATATTTTATTGAACTTCTATTTCTTTATGGTAGTTAGGAGGGGGCTACGTAATTTGAATGAGAAGCAATCTTTTTTGAGGTCATGCCAACGTCAATAGTGGTCGGATTTGGGATGCATGTCGCCATCGTTCGTGAGCAACAACAAAGAGATCTTGCTAATTTTCTCCGGATACCCTCAACAAGAAAGTAGACTTGGATGCCGAAAAACAATTATTAGCTAAAGAAACAAGAGCTTGGCCTCTAACAACCTCCAATCTCTTCGAAACAAGTATAGAATGTCCATGCGAGAGCGACGTCTCCGCTTGGTTGTGATCGAAAAAAAAGCACTTCTTCAGAGAGTACGTCCTCTTCACTAGTTCTTGTTGGAATTAGTAATTACCTAGGTTTTGTCGATTAGCGGCGGTAGTGGATTCGTTATTATCTCTTTGTTTCGGACGGTGTTGGATTGTTAGCGGCCGAAACAAAGTGGAATGCGCGTCCCCCCTTATTCGATGTGTACAAAAGATTGGACAGTGTGATTAAAGTTGTCTGGGCGTTCCGAACTCGAGGCGGTCGATTGACTCACCCTTTGCGTCGTCCAGTCCTGTTGCTTTCGTATGTTTCTATGCAAATTTCACGAATCTGTCTCTCTGTCTTTTGTAGAATAATAAGTGGAGTTTCTGTTTTTGTGGAGGAGATGCTTTCTGAGTTCCATCCATTGAGAAGCATTGTAGTTTCGAAGAATAAAGACGCTGTTTTTCGAATTATTGCAATTTCTGCAATGTCGTACCCGATTTTTAAACGAACGACATCTTCCATGTCAGTAACACCTCATCGGCAACCTTACACCTCCACGCCATAAGTGCCGTGGAGGAAAAGGACAGAGAAAGGACGGGAGACAGAGGGCTCTGAGCTAGTCGGAGGGGGTTCGGTTGGTTGGCGACGCAGTCACGTCGCCAAAACATGGGCATCAATGAGGCCGACCATCGCCGGCTTCAAGAATACCTAAACGATCTGCGAACTCCGTTGTGGAACATGAAGACACAATCTCGTTGTCTGCTTCAAAATAGTTTTCCACATAGCAGAAATTTTCAAAAAACATGATAAGTAAAACTCATCGTGTGCAGATAAGCACTGACTTAATGATCTAATTAATCCTTAAATGATATTTCAGTGATTTTTGCTTCTGTTTTGGATGGACATCAGTGGAGTAATCAATCGTAAGAACAAGCCCTATTCTTTTCATTTTCACACCGGCTGCACCGTAGACTTCATTATGTGCACTGCAATCTCCTCGCAGGCAGCAAGGGGAAGCAGCGGTGAGTTCTCCATTAAGATCTAGGTTGGCGGTCGTATGCAAGGGGGAGGAGCAGTGGCGAGGGTCATAATTCTTATCATTGATCTTGATGAGGGTCGTGACTAGATCTGTCAAAATGGATCATAAATCTATTTCTTAAGTCATATTCGATAAGTTGACTCATTATATAGGTTAGCTATACTTGCTAAATGAGTTTAGAATGGCAAAACCCAAACAAAAATAAAAAATATGAGTGCTAAATGAGTTCACACCTTAAGAAAACTCAACTCATTTTTGTGACTTTCTTCTTATCCTCTGTGAGAAATTAATGAATCTCCTTAGACCGTTCCAAGTTCAAAAAAGCCCTGGGAGGCTCGCAAGATGGGACCGACTTCACCCTTATTAAAAACATCAAGACGGCTTCTTTTTTTCTACATATATTTTATTAATCTTGTAAGTTTCATATGTTACTTATTTGAGTATATCTTTCCTTGGTTGCATTTGGTATGTCACTTTACACAATATTTTAATCTATTGTCATTACAATGCATGATCAACATAAATCGTCTTCTTTACATTCCATTTAAATAAAATTTCAATTCCTCCACGTTATTTGTTGCTGTAATTTTATAAATTCACTACCAAGTACTAACTTCTCTTTTTCTTCATTGTAAATCAATACAAAAATTGAAAATTCTATGCAATATTGAAAACCAATTCTTTAGCATCGTATAGTCTAAATAGCAATTTTATCCAAATAACATACACACATGAAGAACTTAAAGTGAGTTAACAAGATAAAAACAATTTTTCATAGGTTATATTAATATGAAAATATTTAGTAAATGGGTTGAATCAAGTATAGATCAAGCATGGATCTGGTCAATTACAAGTCACTAAATTTGTATAGCTTATAAATGGATCAATTTGAGTCGGACTATTTTTGACTCAATCCAAATAAAATTCAATCTACCCATTCGATGGCCCTAGTTGTGACCCCCACTGTTGTTAATAACATGGGTTGTTGTCCCCAATAAGTGTTGATGGTCCCAACCCTCTTCGATGAGGGTGGCAATGTCATTGGAGATCAACAGCACACTACAGCACTTCCCAAATCTTGGCTTGTAAATTTATTGTCTTCGAATTTTAGTAGTTCATTTGAAAATTTTCTATGTTCTCAAAATGCCACATCATATGTCATCTTTGCATTTAACGGCGGTCTAAAAAATTTTCAGTTCATGCTAGTATTTCTGTTCATTTTTTTTTTTTTTTTTTTTGGCAAATGACCAACATGGACAACGCTCAAGAATCACATTGAACAAAAGAAGAAACTCAATTACAATATTGTGCAAATTGTAAAAGCTTTTGAAGTAGTGACATCCTCATCTTCTGTAAGTTCTTGATTTGCAAATAATCAAAAGATAAAAAAGGGAAAGTTAATTCATGACAGTTATCATATAGATAGTATTCTAAAATATCATTTTGCTCACATTGTTCTAATTACAATTCATCTAATTATAGGAAAATTAACAACTCCCCGACATTGCTAATTTTGATATTGAATTCAAATGTAGTGACAATAAAAGAATTACAAAACAAAGGAAGCAACATCGTGGACAAAAACATATGTGGCCTAGGTTTCTTGGTAATAAAAAACTTTCATATATGCAACAATCATAATAATCGAGAGTACTTGAAAAGAGCTTCTTACACAGAAAACTAGGAGGAATATTTACTGCTGCATAAAGCGGAAATTCTCTTCCCTTTTTGCACACATCCACATTCCATCAATAAGAAGGAATATTTACTGTTGCATGACAAGCAAGTCTTTGCCCCAGCTTAAAGTAAGATTATCTTGCTCCTTTGCACACATTCCATCGAAGCAGAGGAATATTCACTGCTGCGTGACAAGCAAGTCTTTCCTAGAGTTAAAGTGAATTTTATCTTTACGCTTTTGCACACATTCCGAGCACACGAGGAATATTTACTGCTCCATGACAATTAAGGCTCGCCCAAAGCTAAAGTGAAATTATTCCCCTCTTTTTGCACACATTCCATCGATATTGGGACCAATAATTACAAAGGAATACTTTTACCGCCCCAAAAGTTTGAGTATAGCCACTTCTCTCTTTTTCCTTTTATGTCATCGGGATGTTTGGCATTTATTCACGGTCAAATAATCTCGCATTAAATGTAACGATCCTTTATTATATATATATATAAAAGTATCTGGTAATTGTTGGAGCACATGGGTTTAGAAATGTGATCGAGCTAAATTGACCCAACAAAGTCTCAAACTTGAGCTTTACTCAACCAACATGTTCGATGTTTGAAACTTAACTCAAACACATTGAGTGGCAAGCCTGTCGAACTTGATATTGAAGAGCTTGAGCTCAATTTAGCTCAACTTGACATGATAACCGCTTGAGTAGCTGCAAGATCGCTCTGAATTATTTTACTCATCTCTTGACTAATGATCGAGCCTTGCCTGAATTGCATGCAAGTACCATGAAAGAAGGCGGCCGAGTATGGTGTAACCACTTAAGCATCCCTTGAGGGTTGTACAAGGACTTCAGTCGCATTTCCCAAGGTTAAGTTCACAAGAAAGGGAGTGCAAATTTTTCTCGAATTCACAACTCAGTGCATGATCTTGGGAAAAACCATTTCCAACTTTTACAATACTTCTCCACTGCCATCATTTCTAAAAGATTGCGTGCTCCCACCCACTCGGACAATAATGATCTACATTTCAAAAGAATCTATTAATCTTACTACTGTAGCTGCCTTGTTCTGAATCAATCACTCCAAAGTTTCGACTAAATAATTGAACTCGGAAGCTTTTCACATCAAATGAGACCGCGTGCCAGCACAAAGAAAGAAACTCCGAATCTCGCAACAGATGAAAAAGCTTTGTTTATGTCTGACTTTGGACGATGAAAGGAATCTCTCGTGCGGAATTCTTGATAATTGCGTGGAATATTAGAATAATCAACAACCCTCGGTTGAATGAGTTTGCATGCCGATTCTCCTACGATTTGAAAACTTCGTCGTGATTTCTCTCTGTGTACTGTTTTGAGCATGAAAATCATGGGCCATGTTGTCGACTGAGATTGCTCGGCAATCCGATATTCTCTGCATCGGAGGAACAATGACGTCTTGCTTTACAGCTCACGCATGCATGAATTGATAGAACCCTAATTTTCGTTTCTTTTTTCTTTTATAGGGCAAGGACAAGGCCGTAAGTTTTTCAACGTAGATTAGCTTAGTGTAGCGACAAGTTTTATAAATTTAATATTCTGGTTGGCCAGCAAAGTCAGATAATGTAGCTCGGGGATAAAGACCTTGTAGCTAGAAATCGTGGAATAGTAGAACAGAAGATATTCCGCTTTTAGTAAGGAAGATTACAAAGTGCCCTTAATCATGACCTCTTATCCTTACATGGGCTTTAAGTAGAATGTCACCGAGCGAGCCTTCCTTTGGTTTCTAAGCACGGAACGCACGTTCTTGAAGTGCTTTCAAAATATTGTTCGATGAAAATCGAGTCTAAGATACTTTGAACAAAGCAGTATTTCCGAATATTGTTTTAATGTCCGATGTACTTAAGTGTCTTCTTAGTTTCTATTTTATCAAATATACTATCTGTGCTTAGACACGCGTGGAGCCGAGTGTACCATTAGAGGACGATTCCCTCATATTATAGTTGAAACGCTTTCGTGCGCAAATCTCGTGTGATCGTACAAAATAAATAACTAAGCCAATTGCAAAACAGAAACTCTGTTTAGCTAAATATCAAAATAAGAGTGCCGATGATGATTAGGGCAAAGCCATCTATTTCTCTTCAGGGCCATCCCTCTTTACTACAGATCATGGGATGGGGGATGAGCTTCATGGTACAGACAGAAGCAAACAACCTTTACAGTATCGGGCGGAAATCGAACGAGACACGCGGAGTTTTGTTGCTAGGCATCTGCCCAAGTAGTGTTAAGGTGCCCATGCGAGGGTGGTAAGTGAAAGAAGTCCTACATTGAGGATGCGGTATAATGTGGAGCGGTTAATACATCATGGCAGGTTGAACCGGATACTTTGGCGGGTTCGGGCTCGGGCTGTCTTGGCGATCACGCATAAATCGATAAACCATTTTCACTCCCACTGTTGAAGAAATTCTCTCCATGGTACTATCTGGATGTGTCCAAAGACCAGACCCAATCATCCCTGCTAAAGCTGGCCAGAATAGAAAGAAAGGGTCCGCTCGGTACGTCCAAGAATTTCAGTGTCCATAGATAAGGGTGAGGACAGGCCCCATCTTTACCAACCAAGAGAATCAATTAAAGATGATTTAACCGCAAATAAATCAGGTGAAGCTTCTGCTGTCCATCCAACTCTGGTTTTTTCCCAAACAGAATCTCCACAAAGCCGCTTTATCGGGGGGGAGAGGAGGGAGGAGGGAGGGAACGAAAGGTGCCTGTCCACCGGGCAATTATTAGTCAATCATTTACTTTTGCCTTGTGCGTGTTGTTTTCTTCAGATTGTTTAATAAAAGATGGGGGGCGAATCAAAACGTGGGGTGAGATACATGCTGGTGATGGTGTTGTCGCAGTGTGAAAACGTCCCGTTTCGAGATTGACATGGTTGCGAGCAGTAGTTACGAGATCCCCGTCGTCGTCGCTGTATGGCTGGAGATGGAACGAACGCATAGGCCCTTCGCTTTTGACTTTGTTGTCTCTCGATAGTGCGGTTTTTCCCGTCTTAGGTACGTCCCGCTGTTGTAGGTCTAGAAGCGAAGCGATCGGAAACGTCGGTGGTGATGGTTTTTACGAGGACTAGCAGACAATTTCCTCCGTCCTTTTCGCCCCTCTCAGCATGGGACGTTGACAAGACAGCGTGCGCGTATTGACGCCATGAAACGCGAGAAGAATCTTCTCTTTTGTACGTGTCACGTGATCGGCCGGGCTGAATGTGGAAAAGTTCTTCCCTTCACGGACCGAGAAAAGTCCGGCGCAGATGATCCTTGTGAGCGGAGTAGGACAAAGCACGCTTGAGAGAGAGATTAGGTTGATGCGTGTTTACGGAGAGGAGAAATAAGAGCGCGACAACTGGTCTGCTAATTATACTTCACGTCTTTTAGATTTGACATGCATCGCAGCCGGTCTCGCTCGAGATATAATTCCAAATTCCACGGGATTGAATGTAATTCGGACTTGTGCGGATATTCAACGACCAAGACCGTAATGTTCCCTTATGGCCTCCTTGATGACCTCTGCCACGGCCTCCAGCTCGACTCCGCCGTCCAGTTCGCCACTGCCACCTCCTTGGCCTCCTCATTGTCGACTCCTACGGCCTCATAATCAGTGCTAAGCGCAGCTACACCCTAAATCAACATAGTCAAGTGCCCCCCAGCATCCCTACTGGGTCTCCTCGGACAGGGAGGGTTGGATTGCTGGAGGATGCGATGGCGGTCATGACAGAAACCATAGGTTGCGAATAGAGTGAAGAGGCCTTCCGAAAAGAGACCACGGTCAGGGTTTTCATGGATTTGTTAGACGTTGCAACGAGCTCGAGTAGGGGATTGCGCATCAAACACATGATGGATTTTTTCACAATCCAAAGAATTTCTAATCTCACTTTATCTCATCCTATGTTAGATTCCTTTCTGCGCAATCAAACACTGCCTTAGGAGATCAAATGAGTATGTTTATATTACGAACGATGTTTTGTAATTTGGGGCTTCGCTCTGTCTTGTGGAATCTAGTGGGCAGGCCTCAATCAAACATCGAGCGATGAACCTGAAATCATCCAGATTCCATTACTCAAGTAAACTTAGCTGTAGCGATAAGCCTGTTGGGCTGAGGTGTAGCATGCAACCTCAATTCAACAGGTCTATGCTGCACTGGGCTTTCCCATAATCATGAGCCCAATATAAAATGAGAAATCCGAGGAATAGGAAGGCTATAAAAATGAGAATATAATCGATGACCCAATACGCTGGGCTATCTTATCAATTTGAGACTGTCCCAGTTTAACTCAAAACCCCACTTGATCCATGTCTTGAGTTCCACTGCACATCATTTCGCATAATAGAAGTCCACCTTCCTTGTTTTTGTTTCTTAACAATCTAAGGGCTTAGCGGGATTTTCAAGGTCAGTTCAGAGACACCATAGAATCACCAAGTCCTAGAACCAAAATTACAAACATCTTGTAAATTTGCCTTTGGTTCAATTATAAAACCCGATAATTACTGTATGCATAAAATCGAGAACATTACATGCATTAGATTTGACTAGAGGTGAATGGTTTTAGGGTGGTCGATTCCCACCTTGAAATCGAGAACTGCCCACTAAAGATCAGTTCCAAAAAATTGAAATCGGAAAATGCTTTGTAGTTTCATGCACTCACTTGGCAACATCAGTTCGATTCTAGGATGGATCCACAAAACTAGTTGAAATGTCCCCAATAAATTCATGCAATTCATCTATCCAAAGTGGAGAATTCACATCCTTTGTCGTGATCTTTTCCATTGGCATACTTGACCCTCTTAGATCATCAAAGATGAGGTTCGATCTAGAAGAGACATCTGAATTGCGAGAATTTGGCCAGTGCTCCTGTTAATAACTATTAGAAATTACAACTAAATAGCGAAATTGTCCCCTTAGGATGTTTAATGACAAGGGCCACAGGGAATGTGAGAGAAGGAGAAAATTTGGATAAACCAACCAAGGGAAAATGTCGTGGGATGTTGACAAAAAACATAGTGACGGTAAATCTCTTTTTTACCTATTCATGTATGTTTCAAGTCGCCAAGTGAACAAGCATCGAAAGAGACAATTAATCCTCAAACCGAAGGACTTACAATTGCGACTAATGGAAGAGGTGTGACACTTGAGAGCAAGCGACGAGGTCAAAGGCTAGAGGCGACCGAGAACAAGAGTGACAAAGGGAGCGATGAGGTCGAAGACGATTGAGAGCAAATGAGAGTAAGAGAGGGAGGCAAGGTCACAAGATAAGTGAGGTGAGAGATGGAGAGAGACCAAATGAAAACTAGGATTTTGATATGAAAACATTAAAAAAAAAAAAATATATATATATGTACCGATATAGTCTAAAATGAAGGATGGACAGTTCCACACGTGTAATCGGAAATTGGACCGATACTCACTGATTCAGTAAATTGAAGCTCGGAATACCGATCACCATGAGAACAGCTGGTTTTGGGACAATCTAGTCTAGTTCTGAGTAATTTTTTATTCTTTTGCACACCTCTAGATCCTACTTATTGTGTTTTGAAGCGCCTCCTTGCCCTCGGTATACCGGAAAAAGAAAGATTTCTTCAATTAAACTTACGATAGAGTACAAGCAAGACCTAAAAGAAATAAATAAAAAAGCAGTTTGAGAACTACAATCTCTACTAAATATCCACCACGCCTTCAGTCTTAGAGAAACCACTCCTACTGGCACTGCTTGGGAGGCTCCACTGGTCGGAGAACCCGCCGGGTGCCGGGCTGTTCCCACACTTCACGACGGCTCTAACGCTCTCGATCAGCTCCTGCGTCCGGCATTCTTGTGATAATATCTCCAGCAGCTGCTCCGGACAAATCACAAGCTTCACCTTCCAAACCCCATTGCTGCTCTTGCCACTGTCCCTAGAGAAGACCTCGGTGTACGACCTCTTCAACGCGCCTTGGTAATCCAGCGACATACGGTACGGCGCGACGAGCGACGACGGTATGCTAGTGGAGCGGACATGGCCTTCTCTCACGACCTCGTTACCTAATAACAGCTTTTGATCTCGCGATTTGCTGCGGTCGCCGATGTTGTAAGGGAGCAAGTAGTACGACTCTCCTGCCACCAGCTCCTCGTGGAGAGGGAGCGGATTCCAGAAGAGGTCGTGCGCACGGAAGATCCCGTGGCCCGGGAACTCATCGGCAATGGTTCGAACGGCAATCGGGGCGTAGAACTCCATGACCCCGCCGTTGGGCGCTGCCACCTTGACGATCTCTTGATTAGCCTCTCCGAAGCCTCCAAAGAGGCAATTCCCCATATTGCAATGGTGTTCTTCTTTTCTCCTTATGTGTGCATACACACTACGGTTTTGGAGGATGGTATGAAAGAGGGGGGAAATTTCTGGAGGGAGAGGGAAAACAAAAGATGTCGTCGGTGGGATTCCTCTTGAAAGCTTTCTTGCTCTCACCTAGCTCACATAAATAAATAAAT
Organism: Eucalyptus cloeziana; assembly: GCA_014182715.1. Classification (NCBI taxonomy): domain Eukaryota; kingdom Viridiplantae; phylum Streptophyta; class Magnoliopsida; order Myrtales; family Myrtaceae; genus Eucalyptus; species Eucalyptus cloeziana. The sequence continues at coordinate 7,414,203 of CM024638.1, forward strand.
AAGCCAGATTACGATAGGGAAGGGAAAAGAAAATTGCTAATATGGCCAACTTTTGCTAGAGCATATATAATATTTACGATGGTAGAAAATTTTATGGTCCACTCACACTGTGGGAAGTGGCCCAACTGTTCATGACGTGATGGTGGTGTTTTTCATTTGGTGTGAGAAAGTGATGGTTGCATTCTTAAAAAATAAAAATAATGGAGCACTAAAGTTTTATATCTTGATTCCGTAATGTCGGGGCCAAATATGAATGGGAATGACTAAAGACTTTGGCTTGGAGTGGAGTACTTTATGGAGGGCTCCAGTTAAAGAAAATTGGACCAGTCAAGGAATTGAGAAACATCACTTTTCTCTTTAGTTCTTTAAACACACTTTGGTCCCTTTTGAGGGGCTGTGGGGTGGAAACTTGTGATTTGTGACACATCATGATGATTCTCTAATTTTGGATCTGTCTTGTTCTTTAGGTTTTGTTCGAGGGTTCCATATATTACTTACCAAAAAGGAAAATAAGATTTGACAATAATGAAAATTAGGGGAAAGTAATCGGGCCAATTTTCAACTTGAGAATGGCCCGAACTTACCTAATCTAGTTGGTTTAAGGTTGGTTCACAAGGGGACCTATCCAATTTTTTTATTTCACAGACGGGAAAGCAGTCGGTTATACTTGAGAACTTGAAACATGGAAACTTCAAGGCCGAAATTTAGGATGGAACTTAGAATGAAACCGGTTTTGAACTAGTTTACTCCTACCTCTAAATTGGTTTTTTGACTCTTTTTTTAAATAGAAAATATTTGTTAAAATTGATTATGTTTGACATATTATCCTCAAGCAGAGAGAATCATATTATATATATAATTAAAAAAAAATAGAAACCCTAACCGGTTCAAGGTCGACAAGATCGGTTTTCGGTTCCAAAATCTTGGAGCCAACCCTAATAGTTTAGGTTTTAAGTTCCAAACCTAAAATATATCCCCATTGGAACCGATCACCCCTAATAAGAAAACTAAGCATACATATAATGATTCTCAAATCATGTTAATTTGAGTGCATGAGCAATCATTTGAAAGATTACATATTAATGAACAACGACACAAACTATATTTTATCCATCATGCCAAATGAATTCATCGTCAAAATTTTACATCGTCCACATAGAGTAACTATACGAGGCCACACTTGCCATCATATGGGCAAAGTTCATTCAGTGACACAAAAGAGCGAGGTGATTTGCATACATTTATAAAGATGTGATTACGTATATCAATGAATAATTAAAGAGCATGAGGTCGACTACATCAAAGTACACTAAAAAAATAAACATAAGATGATCATGGCACGGTGTTAGTGACTTACCTAATCAATGGTGGGAAACCGCATGAAACATGGGATGTGGTCGCTTGCCTCGCTTTTGTGTCCTATTTAATAGGGGACCGATTGGCCTTATTGCTTGCAATCGCTCATGTCATAAGCATATGACTGAGCCTTGATAATGTTATGAACCTGGACAAGTCCACTTGTGTATATATATATATATACAAAATAAGAAGTGTGGAATTGAATATGCAAATGCAACTGATAATTTCAAAAGCTTAGACTTATAGTTAGAGAATAGAGGGATATTTCTTTTTTTCTTTTTTTTTTTTTTTGGAATCCCATCGAAGATTGTTCATCATACAAATAATGACAATAAATCTCTTTCCTTGAATAAAATCCTTGCACCGACCAGTATAACGCATCCTCCGCAGTTGCTAATAATACGGGATCAACTTATATTGGCTACGACTAAATTTCGTTACTTTCCATCTTAATTCAAGATCAAATTTTGGGTACCCTAACGCATGAATCGGATTTTCCAATTACCATTCAAAATGGAAAATTTCCTCAGGCCACTTCAGCTCTTGATGATGAATTTTGTCCAAGACGAAGGAACAACAACCAAAAACGAACGAACCACCCCATGTGGTGGCCGCGTTGGCTTGGGCTTTCATCCCCCTCACGAAAGGGACGGGTTCAAATCCCAGCGTGGTTGCTAGTGGTATTAAGCGTGACGCCGTGGTGGTGGGTCATGCGCCCAGCGTCACTAGGGGTTTACGGCGCGGCTGTCGGCCGCAGTTCTGAGTTCTCCTGTCTCAAAAAAAAAAAAAAAAAAAAAAAGACAACCAAAAACGAACAGACCCAAGCCTTGCATAGACTAGAGTGCAACGGGTGAGCAACAAACGAGAGACGAGGAGAGAGAGAGAGAGTCGAGAGGTGATCAACTGCGCAGCGAACGAGACCGAGAAAATGGGTGAGTCATGAGGTCAAGAGAGAAAGAGGAAGAAAGAGGCGGCAGCAAGAGGTGACGTGTAAAAAAAATTGAAATTAGGGCTAGCTAACTCTAAATTTGGTCCGGTTCATGTCCTAAACCTAGAATCGAACTGGTAAATGCCTTTGTAATCAAGAATTGGACCAATACCCAAGAGAACTAGCCTTAAACCGATTGATTCAATCCAATTCCCCAATTGAACCAAACCAAATTTTCAATCCTAGGTGAAGAAGTGAATCTAGTACATTGAGTTTTACTCTTTCTTTGAGGCAGAAGTACATCCTAAGTGCTAAAACTTGGCACGGAATGATACTTAAGTACCAAAAATTAAAAAAGTGATATTTAAGTGTCAAAATCAGAACAAAATAAAACACTTAAGTGCCAATCCGGTCAAAATGTTGACGTAACGATTTTCCGATGAAGTAAATGCAAAACAACATTGTTTTGCACGTTGATGTGGTTAGACAATGCAAAAACGACATCATTTTGGTATTGATATGGTAAAAAATTAATATTAAATTTAATTAAATTTAATTAAAAAAAAACACACACACACACACACTCACAAACACACACACGCACATGCACACACAAAGGGAAGGGAGGCGGCTAAGGGCAGATCCCTCGCTGGCCCTTCCCGATAATTTTATTTTTAAATGTTTTAAATATATTTAGTTTTAAATTTAATTAATTTTTATATTAACTTTTTACTACATCAGCACCAAAACGACATCGTTTTTACATTGTTTAGCCACGTCAACATACAAAACAACGCCATTTTGTACTTACTTCGCCAGAAAATCGCCACGTCAGCATTTTGGCCAGATTGGTACTTAAGGGTGTGTTTAGTAACAATTTTGTTCCCAGGAGTAGATTCTGATCAGAAATGATTTTTTTTTTTTTTTATTCCCGAGAATTGATTTTGAGTAAAAGAATGTGTTTGGTAATCGTCCAAAATTTCTAATTCGGGAATGGAATAGAATTGCGTTTGGTACCATACTCATTGATTCTATTCCAAATCAATTTCTTTTAATTTTTAAATAATTTTTTTACTTTTTTCCTTTATTCTTTTCTTTTTTTCCTTTTTCTCCTATTCTTCTTCTTCTTCTTCTTGTGGCCGATCACCAGTCCGACGACCGGCCAGACCAGGGCTGGCGACCTCACCAAAGCGTCACCGACCCTCGGCGAGGCTGGCCCTCGTCGATCGAGCCTTGCTGGCAGCTAGGTGAGGCCGAGCCTCGTCGGTGGCCAGGCGGCCTCGCTGGGGCTAGGTAAGGCCCACCTGGCAACTGGTGGGGAGGGCAAGCCTTCGGTGAGCTTGCCGAACCTCACCTTAGCTCGGCGAGCGTTCAGCGAGCTCACCGGACCGGCGGACTGCGACCGGCGACGGCAGGCGGCGGGCGGCGGCGACGAGCAACGGCGGGCAGCAGCGGGCGATGGTGGACAGCGGTCACGGGATGGCGAAATGAAGAATAAGACTTGATTCTTTTTTTGATTCTCAAACCGAGAATCATATATATATATATATATATATATATATATATATATATATATATTATTCTCAATTCTTGTCCAAAACTGATTCCGAGAACAAAAATTTTACTAAACGCGATTATGTTCCCAAATTGATTCTGAGAACAAAAAATCAGAATCAGACACTGTTTGGATGGTTACCAAACAGTGCGTCCATTTTGCTCTGAAATTTTGACACTTAAGTGTCACTTTTCTAATTTTTGGCACTTAAGTGTCTCTCTATGCCAAGTTTTGGCACTCTAAGTGTCCGGCACTCCTTTCTTTGATGATAGTTTCTTATTTTTTATAACTCTGCATAAAGCTATACCAAGAGACATAATTGTTTGGCAACAAGGCACTTACTTACACCTTGAGAACTATGTATCTAAAATATTCATTTGCTCAACATTATAGAATCAAATATTAACAATCAATCCCATTGATCAATTTGTGCTCTATATCCAACTATGATCATACATGCTTAAAGCCCTGTGACAAAAGCTACCAAGATCTCAGCTATGTCTTCACCTGTGTCAATCAATAATTGGGCCTAAAAGGACGTCATGAAAATAGTATGCATATTAACCCCTCAATGGGTTCTAAACATAACAATTCCTTAATAACCCAAAAATCCAATTCACTTGCGATCTCATAAATCAAAATACATTTTATAAACTAGGTACATAAACTTTACTTATAACCTTGTGCAATTCCTTTCACAAAACCTTTTTCAACCATTCACAAATAATCAATTAAAACTATGGTATGCAGTATACTTCTCACCAGGCGCAAAGCACAGGTGATGCATCTGCATCAACTAAACCAATGAAGGTCCACAGACATGAAACTTTGTCGTCACTTACGTACGCTTTGGAGGGAAAAGGCTTTAGATCTGGAATTTAGCGTGGAGCAATTGAAATCGTGAAAAGACATGAGAAGGTAGAGCCTAGGATGCGCTATTGTGAAGTAACGTGAGAGGTACATGTTATTCTGTCTCGACAAATCCGATTGCGTGCTTTTGGAGAGAAAGCGAAATGGATTTTGTCGTGGGAAATAGCAAATGGCACGAAATGAATGGTTGTTGATGGGAAAAATTAACAAAAAAAAGTCAACCTGTTGCCGCTGGTGACTAGCCAAAGGCAGGGTCGGAGAGGGGCCTCATGGGCCTCGGGGAAGCCAACCTGTGGCCGGGCAACATTGCCATCGACAAAAGTCTAGGCAAGCCTCCGTAGCCATGGACAGATTACAGCCTCGCCATAGGCAAGGCCAAGCCTTGGCAAGACTTGGCGAAGCCTCACTCAACCATGGCAAGGGTAGCCTTGTCGTTGCTAAGCGAGCCTCGCCGACGAGGTTGATCTCGTCAACACTTGCCTTTGGCTATTGACTAGAGGAAGGAGGAAGGAGGAAGAAGGAGGGAAAAAAAATTCAAAAAATAAAAATATTATTAAAATATCATTCACATTAGCATCTGCTGTCTAATAGGCCAAAATTTGTTGAATGGATTAAATATGCATAATTATAAAAGATTTAAGATTAAATTAATAGTATATATTTAAGATTGAATTGGAAAAATTACAATAAATTTAAAACTATGTTCGTAATTTTTTCATTAGTGGAGAAATATGTCTCGTGAATATGTTGCTTGTCCAATTGTGAGTGATTGGACATGCTATAAATTTGATGAAGCATAGTGATTTTCATAGGGAGGCTAGAAAGTGTAAGTACTGTTAAGCGGAGTTAGAAGACGGGTATTCTTCGTGTCCCTTTTTTCATTATTGTCGTCTCACCGAATAGGTCCTATGCTGTTGACGATCGAATTTCTCCGACAGCTCTAAAATGCATTTTTCAAAGAAAATGAATTCACGAACTTCGGGCCTTATAATATCGATGCCTCGGGCCTAGCGATTAACATTTTTTTTATAAAAAAAGAAAAGAATCGGGAGCAATTCAATACTAAAGGCCCAGTTTGACCTCTATGGTAAAACCCAATTCGACATTTTGGCAATTTCAATCCATTGAGCATAATTTCATGGCTCGTCAAATTTCCGGACGTACGATAAAGATTTAAAAGAGGACCGGGGCGATCTCGGCCCAGTATACTTGGCCCGGCCCGCAAGCCCATTCATAGGTTTTTTTTCTCTGCCTGACGGGTAGCTGAGAACAGAATTTTTCACTCCCTAGTCTCATGATCCATCTCTGGTCCAATTGCTGTTTTTATTTCTATATTTTCTTCTCTCTTGAATTCAGTTACAACAGCAAATAACCAGAAGGATATTTTTGTCACATTTTCGTCATTTGTAGAAAATAAAAGCTCAAAGGAAGACCTTCGCAGACGTGGGGCTCTCTAGAAAACGAACATGAAAATGACTTAAATTGTTCTTAAACGTTGATTCAATATGTAAAGTGATTCATGAACTTCAAATATGTTTGATGTGGTCTCAGAAATATTATAAATTCAACCTAATGCTTAGACTATATAAAAATATTCAATATCCTCCTCCCATTTATTCAAATTGTATGAAATCTTTTCAATCAGTTCAATGAAAAAAATGGTTACACATGGACTATTCACATAGAATATTCATCTTAATTCAGGATATAATGATCTACATCATCAAATAATAATGAACATGTTAATGCCCTTATTTTTTTTTCTTTTTTATGGTAGATAGATAAAAAGATGGATATATTAATCTTTTTTTTTTCTATTAGTCTGGCATATAATAATCCACACCATTAGATAATGCATGATTTGTTGATTGAGCATTCAAAAGGATTGTATTAGATATTTATTGATAGGTGATCGCTTTCTATATACCAGACTAATAGAAAAAATCCATAATGTAAATTTGGGTCAGACCATTAATGACTCGACCCAACTTGACCCAACCCACCCATTTAGGGTGCGTTTGTTTGTGTTTGTTCTTTTTCATTAGGGTTCTAAAATAAAAAAAAACTATTTTTGTTAGGGGAACAGTTTTTGAACAAAATGAGCGTTTGGTAAACTTGTTTTAAAATAAAAAAAGAACGAGAAATATGTTTGGTAAATTTTGTTCTTTTTTTTATTTATTTTAATTTTTTAATGTTTTTTTTTAATTATTTTTCTTTCTTTTTATTTTTTATTTTTTTCTTGCTTTGGCCGGTCGCCGGCCTCGGCCATGGCCTGGCGACCGGCCAAAGCAAGAAGAAGAAGAAAAAGAAAAAAGAAAAAAAAAAAAAAAAAAAAAAAAAGAGAAGTGTTTATTTGTTTTGTTGTTAAAAAGAAACAATTTTTTTTTTTTGTTTTGCATTCTTTTTTTGTTTTTAACAAAAGAACGATTTGGAATAAAACGCACACAAACGCGTTTGTTTCTTTTCTTTGTTAGAACAAAAACAGAAAAACTGTTTAACAAAAAAAAAAAAACATAAACAAACACACCCTTAATGGCTCAATTGACAAATCACGGACATTTATGCATGATGTAAATTTTTTAGGGAAGATATTGAATAAATTAAAAAATTCATAAGTCATATTGTAACCGGAGCAAAATTCACGGGACATTTGTGTGATTTTTAAATCCTCTGTTTTTCTTCTCTTTAGAGCTCGGAGCTCCGTCGCTCCGGTTCTCCTGCTTCGCGCCCAGTCCATCCTCAGTCCATCTTCATTCTCAATCTCCATCGCAGCTTAGCTCTTCCCTCTCTGTTTCTCAGTTTCTGGCTCATCGACGCCCGTCAATCTCCGTTCTCGGCGGCGCTTTTTAGCGGTTCGATAAGGTGAGATTCTCTGTTTTGCTTCTTCCTTACATGCCGAGGATTCCGAACTTAGTCGGAGTAGGAAAAATTTGAAGGATCGAGGCTTGCGCTGCTCTGCCACGCATCGGTGACCTCACGACTTCAATCTACGATCCAGTGAATCGGACGCGGCACTTTGATTCTGAGTGTTGAATTGTCCGGATGTCCAGGTTAAACCGGAATCGAACGGTGGACACCTCTGAACTTCTTGCATCGATCATTGATCGCGAGATTTGTGATTCTATCTTAATTCCGAGTTCAGTACGTCTGTGGAATCGATTTGGGATGCTTGTGGATGGGAGTAGCCGAGAGGAAATTTGATGACTACGACCTGTTCGATGAAATTTCTGACTCGGTTGCTGATAGATAGTTCTTGGCTAATTCAGTTTGTAAGGGATTACACTCCGTCCACGAGCGATTTAGTAGCCATTTGAGGTTATATTTGATGCATCTTGCTGAATCTCTTATAGATACGTGATTAACACGTGATGTATTAGCCTCCATATGTGCGTTATGTTGATGTTCAATGCCCCTCTGTGTGTAAATAGACTAATCTGAGTTGCTGTGAATGTGTGTTAATGAATAGGCGTGTGTGCTTATGAGTTGAATCAGAATAATTTTCTTCTGGTTGCTACATTTTCTCAAACGGTTTGGTTTGCATTCTAGGAATTTTACTGTCAATGGCTGATTTCTACCTTTTGGTGCGTTTACTAATAGATTTAGTCACATTGTCTTTACTCATGCTTGAGCTCATCACTAGGAATAAAATCTTTGTTCATTTGTCTTGATGATTGGCATCATATGCTTCAATATCACTTTACATGTTATAGATTTCTTCTATGTATATCAATTTCATGTTGCTAATTGATTTCTAGATTTTTTTTTTTTTTTTTTTTTTTTGGTGCTTGGCCGAAATTCACCCTTAATATGTCAATTTGCACTCCTTGAATAAAATAAGTTTTTTCTCCAATGCAAACTTTATTGCTTCTTTGCACACAAGTCGGCACTTCCCCTTAGGCATTCCTCTTAGTAACTTTTCTTCATAATGTTTCCGACTTGCCTAATCTTGTCAGAAAATTTCACCAGAAGAGTCATATAATTATCGAAAATAGATATGCAGAGTCATGGTTTGTTGTGTAATGCATATATATATAGATCCATCTTCTTGAAGAGCACATGAAAATAGATATGCAGAGTCATGGTTTGTTGTGAAATGCATATATATAGATCCATCTTCTCGAAGAGCACATGAAGAGTAATGTATTTTCATCCATTTGGCCACTGAACATGGTTCCTAAAAACTGGTTCAGACATCAAGAGGATTTGAAAGTGATGACGCGCCCAAGAGTTGCTTGACTGAAGAGGAAATCTAGGCAGCGGTAAGATGAGTAAAAACTGTAGTCATTTCCGTCACGCAAACTATTTGTCAATGCCATTTCCATGTCATTTGCTGATTTCAGATATGAAGGATCAAATGATCGTTGCATTTTCATTTGCTGGTCTGTTCTTGATGATAAATAATGCTGTGAGACATTCCAATGAAGCAAACTTTTGTTCAGACATGTTTCCGTCGGTGAATTTGATGAAATGTTGCACCTGCTTGAGGGAGGAGGGGAAAAAGAATTAGAGATAAGGATGCAGTGTGATAGATCATGCTTGAGAGTATTCACATCCTCACAACCTCATTGATTGTCAATGTTAAACAGGTCAGGGAGAACTGAAGCTTGTAAACTCTCACTTCAAAAAGGTCGGGAAAGATTAGCTAATCTTGTTGAGAGGTACTAATACTTTTTATTTGGAAGGAACAGCGATTGTCTTGGTTTATCATGGCTATTGTGCTGTGATTTTTTTTTTTTGGGGCACAGCATCAAGATCTACAAATCGGGTTCTTGGATTCCAAAAGGAATAGAGTGGAAAAGCTAATACAGTTCAAAAACGTGTTTGCTTACCACACGATGATAGTATTTGAGCTTTTCCTATGAAATGGGGTTTGGCAACTTCATTTTTCGTAGATGAAAAATGTAGGGATTAGAATTCCATTCGTCAAGGAACCCAATCCCACATTAAACTAAAAGTTTAAACCTTTACAAAATGGCACAAAATATGTTTTGGATTTTAAGACATCAAGAGGACTCGAAAGTGATCTCACACTCACAATGATTGTGAAGGATCGAGAGAAGCTCATAAGCTTTGGAGATTGTATTATTTATGAGATGCATATGAATGGGGGGAGGTGACCCCTATATATACAAGTATGGGCTTAACCGTTGCTGTAGATCTTTTTTCAATATGATGGTAGAGATTACATCTCCTCACCTACCCAATTACCTACATTTATTACAAAAGTGTACAATTACAGTATTGCCCTGCCCGCCCCAGGAGTATTCTAGAATATTCGAGAAAACACTAGGACTTGGGACATATTCAACGGCCTTTTGTTCATAGACCAGTCACGGCCTTCGTTCAGAAAACTTTGGATTGTGTCGTTTCCTTGAGCCATAACACTAGCATATAGCAAAACACAAAATGAAAAAAATAAAAAAACTTATTATGATAGAAGATATTAGCAATATTAGTGGTAAAAAAGAGAACTAAAAATCAATCTTCCATTTTGTCTAGTCAATAATTTACCAAGAAACAATTTGCACGAAATCAAATTAAGTTAATCATTTTTATATGGAGGCATGGCTTCTATACCTATTCATCTATGCTCATATGAATGCTAGGACCCCTCTTGTATCTGGAATTGCTTGAATATGGGATTGATGCCACTGAAATACACTTTGCACATAACATGTACTGCTTGTCATTTTTTACTCATACGATTAACGTTGGGTCTCCTCTACATGTTATTTTGATCGTCCACTCGTGTACATTCATGTAGGGAAGTGTTATGTAAAATCTATGTTCATTTCTTGTGGAACTATTGCATCTCTAGGCCTTAAAGATGTTAAAAATTATGGTGATGTACGCTGTCCAGATTTGATTTTGATCTTAATGAAGGGTATTTGGCTTGGTTTGCATGTCCTTTTGGTCATATAAAGCTATATACTACCATAGGAATGAACCGTCCTTGATTCGTGTCATTTTTTCTTTTTGCCAAATCCTTGCATGTACGTGTCTTATATTTGTCAAATGTGATTGAGTGGCATGCTGTCCAGATTTAATATCAAATTTTATTTTTTTTTATTGAATCAATCGAATCGAAGGTTGTTTAGTGCTGTTTACAAGTCATTTTGGTCATTTGAACATATACATTTATGAAGGAAAGCGTCATGTTAAATCTGTGTCAATTTCTTGTTGGATTGTTGCATTTTGATGTCTTGTATATATGGAATTCGATCTGAAACCTTGCTGGTCAAGACTGTTCATGCTTTAATTGAAGAATGATTAGCTTTGTTAACAAGTTTTTTGATTGACATGGGCATGTACTTAAGCATAGAAATGCATTTGGTCGATTACATGGTTTTTTTTTGTGATAGTCGATTGCATGTTAACTTCACGTTGATTTCCCACTATTCCTTGTGCCATTTGTACATTGGGTATGACCTCATGCTTGCTGGTCAGTCTTGGTTAGATGTCAATTGAAGGAACTTCATTCTCACTTGTGTTATTTTGTTTGCTCATGGTAATATATAGACATACTGTTGGTTTTCAATCATTTTAGTATGCTTGATTTCATTCTTTGATGCAAATCGTAGGCTGTGTTTGTTGATATTTGCTGAACGTCCCTCATTGATTGGGAAACAGAGAAAGCTTGGTCCCATTAAAGTGTTGACTTAATTGCTCATGAAGATGTCCTATCGTGTAACTGATTTCTTAATCATATTGGCATGTTTAGGCACCATTTCATAGCAAGACATAGAGTGATGGATGTCTGTGGTTGCTTGGTAGCGATGTTATTTCAGTTGAGGCATTTCATCAAACAATTGGCGTGCGTGACATTTTTGTACTTTTGCACTATTTTTACTTCTGTTTAGGCACGTTTCATGTTAGTGTGATGGTGGATTAACTGGTTCATTGGGTAAACACTAGGCCCGAACCATCAAATAATGAACTCTGTTCGGTTTGGGTTTGATTGCCGAACCATTAATGGCTCGGATTTGACCACCGAGTCACAGTTGGTTCAGGTTGATTGGGAGCAGTTGATATCATCCGGACAATGTTCTGCATGGCCCAAGGGATCACGATGATTTCAGAGCATCCTCATTGCCTATCTGCATTAGTTTCATGTTATACTTATAGAAATGGATTGCATTTTAGTTAAATTAAAGCATGGCACTAGGTGTTAGTCTTTTTTCTTCTTCTTTTTCCCGATTGACATTTGGGATAATCAGATTTTTTTGTCATTTTTTCGGTGAGAAAAATGGAATAGAAAATGATAAAAAAGGATGTTCCATTCAGTGAAGAGAAACTAATCTGTTGTCTTTAGTAAATACTACTATCAAGCCAGAGCATAGTAGATGATGTGTCAATTGTCCAGTAAGAGTGTTGGTCAGAAGAAATTGGAACCATAGGCAACTTCTCTGTCTTTTTTCTTTTCCCTTGGGGAATATCTGGTTAATCAACATGCCAGTTGACATGTTCATGCTGTTGCAGGAACTTCTGGGTTTTATTGAAACTGTGGGGGAGATCAAGACTATGAACTTTGCAGCTGCATTTTGTAGGAGAGTTAGTATCAAAGATCTTACCACCAGCATCCCAGTTTATAACAGTGCCAGTGGTAGATATCCCACTCTCTCTTTTCGAGACACGCCCAAGTGCAGAGGTCTTACGATTTGCTAATTGCATTAATTTCTTCTGTTGGCTTAAGATGTGTCTGGTGGAGGATTGAGTTTGCTGTTTAGACGTTGGGCCACAAAGAAAATGGCCGGATCAACAAAGAACGGAAGAGACTCAAAACCGAAGAATCTCGCAGTGAAGAAGTTTGGTGGAGAGGTAAGCGACTACTGATTCGGCAATTACGGGACCACCATAAAGAAATGGAAGAAGCGAAATGTATCTGAACAGCCAGTGGTAAAAGAAGTGAATCTAGCCCATCGGTCTTTCTTATTTTTTCTGTGATGACACCTTCCTTTTGATAACTCTGTAGAGGGTGATACCAGGAAACATTATTGTTCAACAGCGGAGCACTCGGTTCCACCCCAGGAACTATGTTGGAATGGGGAAAGATCACACCCACTTCGCAATGAAAGAAGGGCTAGTGCAGTTTGAGAAGCGCAAGCTCAGCGGCGTGAGCACATTGTTCCAAAGGATGGCCATGCGCTTCACCCCGTGTACGGGGAGGCTGCTGCAGCACCCGAGCTGAAGACAGCTGCTTGAAACAACCCCGAATTCGAAATTGGATGGTTGAATTATCTGCACAATTCCAAATTTCACCGCTTTTCACTATGATAATTGCCAAAGTTGCAGGGTTTAAAAATCTGTAGTAATTGGGTCTTTCGCCGATATCTCTTATCTTCTTTCTTCAGGCATGGGAAAGAGCTTAAGGTACAAGCTGCAACGCTCGGGATAAAATAGTGATGAAGGATCTCAAGGAGTCTTGTCTTGCCGTGTAATACCGTGTGCACATTTCCGCCATGCATGCTTGCCTGTTCGCATGATGAGGATAGCGAGATACAATTTACTTGAGCAAGATTTTTCTAAATCAATTGTGGGATCCCTAATGGTTTTCCAATGCACATCTAATAAGGACAAAATAAGTAGGCGACCAAAAAAAAATTGTCAAGTACATAAAAGAGAAATGTATACAATCGCTTCATAGGAAAAAGTTCCTAGTTAAAAAAAAAAAAGAAAGGCTTCGAAGTGGGGGTAGTTGAGTGAGTTTGGTAGAACTTTTGACTTTTAAAACTTCGCATCTAGTAGCGGGCTTTAACTTGAAGGGTTCTATCGAAAGCAAATAATGTCTGATAAGCACCTGCTAAAATATTTATTACAAAGCAACTTAAAATGAGAAAAAAAAAATAGTTAAAAAGAGCATACTATTTACGAGTCTACATCAGCTTCGAGACCCTCGCCCAATTGCATCGTGATCGGGAAGCATGACACAAGGCGATCAGTTGAGGCGAGATCCAGCTCAATTGTTTGTCGGGGTAGTCCTAGAGAGATACTGCCGGTTGAGATCTTGCTTGTCGGGGTTGCTCGACAACCCGTTGGGGTCACTTGCCCTAGATAAGGCACCATTGCCTTGCGACTCGTGAGCAAGTCATCGTCAGAGTCACATGACCCCTTGCCAGATCTTACAGCGGTTGCCTGAACCCAGGCAAGATCCGGCCAGCATCCCATTAACCCCCGACCTGACCTTATCGGTGTCGCATGCCCCTAGAAAAACCTCTTTGGCATCTCTCTCTAATGGTAAGTGTTTAGATAGCATAGTTGGACCATTAAAAGTTACCCTAAATCCCTCGTTCGCCTTCTGAAAATTGCTCCGAAGCCAAACTGATCGAGCGCTTACCTTTGGCAGGCACCTTCGTCGATCTACCAATCTCAATCTATCATGATGCTTCCCTAGTAACGATCATCTTAAAAGATTTAATCATCCGGCCGGCACGACTATGGAGACGCGCACCATGCGGCGGGCACAACTCCCACCATTTTCCCTCTCCATTCGTGGATGATTACGTTCTACGCCTTTGGCAATTATGAGCATGATCCGAAAGAATTCGTGGCCAACATCCACTCGAGTACAACACACCCACAAAGGCACGGTACCCTCGGAAAATCCGGCAAGAATTTCGAAATTAACCCTAAGAAGAGTAAGGGAAATCCATAGTGGTAATCAAATACGAGCCGGCTTAAAACAGTGCACAAAAGAAAAGGGCGTCTAGATACATAACGCCGGTGTGAAAGATGGGCCTGAAATTTGATCTCAACCATTAGAATAATTGATTCTAAGAGTCTGTTTATCCATGAAAAATGAATAATTTGAAAATTATTTTCTCAAAAAATGATCCATTTGATTTTAAGGGTACATTTATTTCACGGAAAATGAATAATTTGGAAATCATTTTCTCAAAAAATGATCCATTGTATTGCTCACAAAAATAAATAAATTTTTGTTTTCCTTGTTAACAAAAATGTTTAGACATAAATTGTTGCTAGTAATGAAAACATTTTCTATTGAATGATTATTTCAAACGATGTGATTAATTATTTTTTGGAAAATATATTTTTCAGTTCATTTATTTTTCACGAAACAAATGAAGCCTAAAACTAAAAACAACCTCAAATGGACTTCCCCCATTTAGGCACAACATTAAGCTCTACACGATAGCCTAGATAACTTCTTCCAAATCGGAAGTTATGGTTATGGCACTGTAAGGTTTATTAGAGTCTAAGTCGTAGTAGCTATTATATGTCTCCCATGCAATCGTTGTGTGTCTATATACTTTGAAGCCAAAAGCGCCTGGTTTCGCTTTATAAATGTTCCATAACTTGCACTATTACCCTTATATGAAAATTAAAAAAAGTACCCGTTGCTTTCTCTTAATCTAGTAAGCACCCCATTCACAAATCCAATATATCATATCATACTAAAACTGAATTTCACAACCCTCAAGACTATAATGGAATTATGTTAATCTCGTACATTTTCTTTCCCGTTGAATCTAATATGTATAATACATCATACAAGACTGTCTTTTGGACATTTATGTTACGTTGATTATCAGGACAAGAATTGTGATAGGATAAGGCGAGATATTAAATCCTTTAGATAGTAAAGTGGACATAGCTAATCCTATCAAGTATTTGGTACAACTCGATATAAAATGGAAATCCATGCCCTTCACTGCTGTCACCTTCAGGAGCTTCCATTCTGTCCCCTATCTTTCCCATTTGATCAATCATCCAACGCATGTGCTTATATCGTTCGACATGATTGCAATGTTGGGATCCCTAAATAACCTTAATCGCAGTAAAAGGATGTTGATTTGAAGGTAAAAAAAAAAATGAAGGACGTGGGGATTTTTTCCCCCTAATATGGTGACATTTTTTCCGTTTCTGGGTTTCAATCTCAAAATTCCAAATTCCAAATGATGCTGGCTCTCTCCTCCTTTGTCTTTCCACGTGCACAAATTTCATTTCATCATGTCCACAAAAGTCAATCATTATCCTTTTCCCGACCCTTGCTCAGGCCGCCGGATGGTCCTCACCGGCCTCTGCTCAAACCCTCGGTCATTTTCCATCTTACATCACCACTGGTGAATGACGGTAAAGTGTCACGTCAATTTCTAATGATGTAGCACATGTCCCACCCGACTTTATCTCACTTTTAGGTGCGGTTTTTTTTTTTTTTTTTTATCCCATCCATATCTAGACCAAGTCCTCAACCCTAACGAGTATCTCGCTTTTGAACTTTCCCTTTCGCTTTCCCTTTCTCTCTCTTTGTTCGATCATAAGACACTATTGCAATCGATTTCAGCGGTCGGGACCATGAGAAACCACTTGCCGATGGTTTCTACATTTCCTGCGGTTTTGCTTTTGGTGATTCACCTTCAAATAGGAGTAGCGTGCTTGTCATCTTCAGGCCCGCTCGCCCCGGCTTTGTATGATTTTTGCAGATTCGCTGTTTGAGAGCGGCAACAACAACCTGTTGCCCATCCTTGCCAAGGCCGATTATCGTCCTTACGGCTGCAATTTCTCAGGGGCTGTCGCCGGACGATTCACCAACGGGAGGACCGTCCCCGACGTCCTCGGTACCTATCGAAATCTAATGCTTCGATTCTCGGCTTCGAATATTTTCAAACATCATCGTAACCACATTCATTGCTCGGAATTGGTTGAATTTGCATTATTTTTGTCCCTTGTTTTTTATCAACATTTATTAGCTCGTCTTGATTTATTAGCCGAACTTTTGGTGCTGCCTTATCCTCCACCGTACCTGAGTTTTAGGACATCAGGAGTAATCACCGGAGTAAATTTCGCGTCTGCGGGATGTGGCATTCTTCCTGAAACAGGAAACTTCGTGGTACGAGCTCATTACCGTCCAGTCCCTTTTTTTTTATTGCTACTTTGCTTATAATTCGTTTTATGGTCGACACAAGTCTATTTCAGGTTTGTGCTATTTGATATTTGAAGTACTCCTCGAGAAAGTAAACAGCGCAAAATTCGAATTGGAAACCGGTCTCGAAATCAAAATATCATACGTGCCGTATATGAAATGATACTGAGCTTTGACAACTCTCATCATATAAAATGTACCCAAAATTTCGCTTAGACATAACAGGAAAAAAGAATAAAAAATATGATCACGAAACTAGTTTGAATTGAACTTTGAAAACACATGACATGAGAAGTGTTTTTACAGGGCAAATGTCTTACCCTCGATGACCAAGTGAGATTGTTTGAGAGTGTTGCCCTCAATGATTTACAAAGACTCTTCAAAGAGCTCTGATGAGTTCTCTAGCTATTTGGCCAAGTCAATCTTGGCCTTCTCAATCGGCAACAATGACTACATCCTGAACTACCTCAATCCAATGTTGTACAACACGAGCAAGACCTACAAGACTCAGCCATTGGCAAAGCTCCTCGTTGCCACGCTTTCTTGGCATCTAGAGGAAATCCGCAATTATATTGACATTGTTGATCTCATAACTAAATTCCCAAGAAAACTTACTAATATGTTAGGGTTTACGTATCAGAACATGAACATTTATATACATTTATCATGTCACGCATGTTGAAGACGAATTCAGTGATCGACCATCAGTTTTGGTTAAAGAAGTCACAAATATGCTCTTTGAGCGCATGACCCCTAACCTTATTATTATGATTTATCTCATTATTTGGAACTTATTTTGTCTTGAAACTATCTAGGATTTATATTGGTTTGTAGTTGGACTGCGTTGTGTCTCTCTTGTATTTCTATGGAAATGAATGAAATGCTATATTGACCAAGTCACAAATTTATTCTTTGAGCATGTGATCCCTAATTTTGTTCTCATGATTTATCTTGTTATTTAGAGCTCATTTTGTTTTGAAACTATCTAGGATTTATACCGGTTTACATTCGGAAAATGTCGTCTCTCTTTTATTTCTGGTGGAAATGAATGTAATGGTAACTTGACCAAATACTGCTCAGATCAACATTGAATCTTAATAGATGTTCGCCAATATTATTGCAGAGGCTATATAATAGAGGAGCAAGAAAGTTTGTTGTCT
The DNA here is from genome assembly GCA_014182715.1 of Eucalyptus cloeziana. Classification (NCBI taxonomy): domain Eukaryota; kingdom Viridiplantae; phylum Streptophyta; class Magnoliopsida; order Myrtales; family Myrtaceae; genus Eucalyptus; species Eucalyptus cloeziana. Next base: position 7,431,956 of record CM024638.1, read on the forward strand.
TCCGGATTGGCCCGATTGGGTGCATCCCGGCGATCGCTAGGAAACCGAAACACCATGGAGTATGTGACGAAGGATCGAACCTTGCTCCAATCAAATGCTTCAACCGATGCTAGAGAACATGACATCCAGTCTCGCAAGATCAATTGTTCATTATTGGTCGAGCGAATTCGCTTGGCTACGATGCAACATTCAATCCCTCCAGATATGGTACGAACTTATGAATCGAAAAAGGCTTACAAAATTACATTCAGCTATTCCTTATCAGGATTAAGTTCACATGACACCAACCGTGAATCCAATGGCTAGCTGATCCGCACCATGGAACGGAGTCCTGCTAAAATATTTTTCATGTATTGAAACAGGATTGACAGACTCAAGAAACCGTTGCTGCACAACGTGGGTAAACGGAACTTTGCCGTGCATTCCATTGCTAACCCCTTGCCCTAATGCCGATAAAAATTTCTTTTGGGACGGATATCATCCGACCGATGTGGTTTCCTCGATCAGAGCTTCTAGGTGTTTTAACGACACAAAAGTCTGTTCTCCGGTCAGCATTCAAGATCTCATACAAATATGAACATCTCATTTGACTGGTCCTATTTAAGGCTACTTATCATCTTGGGTTATCACCATTGATCAAAAGTCGTCTTTGGCGTTCAATTTAGGCGACATTTGATCGTTTGGATTTCTAACTTGAATAACATATATTATGAAATTTATGAATTTTGCTATATTCTATTTATAGTTTGGTAAATCGCAATAATAAAACTAGATATTGTCTTATCTTATCCCATTTATGATTTAGTATGAACGGCACTTCATTGTAAATGAGCTTGAAAATGTACAAATGGAGATTGTAAGAATCTCTCCTGATTCAATACAATCAATCCATGATTATTGTACAATCAAAATCTTAAATAGTAAAGGAGTTCATTCCAACTTTATAAATCCATAAGTTGACGAGTTATAGCAATATCAACAAGCTAGATCAAAAAATGCCAAGTTCTAAAAGAGAATCATCTTCGCAATTCCGAAAAGTATAGTTCTTCAACTCTCTCACCTATTTCATTTTTATTTACTTATTTTTATTATTTTCCTCTCTTTTTTATTTCTTTTCTTTAATTATTTATTTTTTATTTCCATCAATCCATAATAAATTTTTATTAAATAATTAACTATACTAATATACATTAACTACTAATATACCTATAAATATAATAAATATAAATATATAGACACAATATACATTATGAAATAGAAAGAAATTCAATTTTGTGGATAAAAATAGGAATAAACATAAATGAAAATTGTTGTTATTTTTTGTTATTTTGAATTGTTATTTTTTGTTATTTTGAATTTTAATATTATTATTCATATTTATTTATATTTTATATTTTATATTTATTAATTTAAAGAAATTTATTATTCAAGAAAAATAGCTTGAATTTTCCCGGATCAATGAATTGGCGGAGGATGGGTTCTTTCGTAGCTTTTTACTTGAAGGAGGAGTGTACAAGTCTTTTAAGGTTCAGAGTTTCGTTTGAATATGCTAATTCTAGATTTTGAAAAGTGACTATGGGAATTCTTATGGATCGGAATATAAATGATTTCGCTTGGCGAGCTTCTTTTTTTCTTTTTTCTTTTATCTTTTTTATGAGTTCCTTATTTGGACACACTAATTAAGAAAGAAGAAGAAGGAAAAGGTGGAATCCCTTAGGGCCCACCACTTACATCCAATAATGCAAAGAAATATAACAAAAAAATTAAGTCTTGTCGTGTTTCTCAATTCTCTCTCCCTTTTGTTGTGTATGATAAAGGATGAACATCATAAAATAAATAAAAAAAACCCTAAATTAATTGACACATCCACAATAATTTTATTTCAAATTAATTTTTGAATATAAAAAACTCCATATTGATACACCCGTAATAAATCTATCCAAATTAATTTTTTTTATATGAAAAATCTTAAACCGATATACCTCATGACAAATTTAGCCTCCGTTAACTTTCGTAAAATGTTATTATTAAATTTGTTGACATTGATGACATATGGTAAATGTGATATGTTGATGTGGCAAGTTCACATGGAAATCCATAGGATTAACATCATAAAAAATCTCAAATTTGTCATAGGTGCACCATTAAATTTGTCATAGGTATATCACTGTGAGCTTTTTCGTGATAATTATTGTATGGGTTTTCTCACCATACCATGCCTAATATATCATTCACATCAACAAATTTAGAGGTAAAATTTTACTAAGGTTAATGGAGAGTAAATTTATCATTAGTGTACTAGTCTGAAATTTTTTGTGATCAAAGGTGTATCAATTAAGAGTTTTCTATGATTAAAAATAATAATTTTTTATAATTTTATCACAAGTGTATCAATTTAATATTTTTTGTAATATTAACCTTAAGATAAATTATATTTTTGGACAAAATGGATATTCAAATAAATCAAAGATATGCCAATGGTTGCCAAACTAAGGGTGGTGAAACCTTAACTTCGAAAATGGATAGGCCAATGGCTGAAGCTCTCACTCTTGAGATACAAAGAAGAAAATTTATTTTTAAGATTAATATCATAATAAACTCTAAATGGTACACATATGATAAATTTCCTCCAAAGTAATTCCTTGACCACCAAATTTCCTAAATTGGTATACCTATGACAAATTTAATTTAATTTAACTTTTTTATCATAAGAAACCCAAATCGGTATATTTGTGATAAAATATCATCTATTAGTTTCCGTTAAATTATAATAATACAAACAAATGATAAAACACAAACTAGTTCACTCGTCAATTGTCATGTTATCAAACTCAGTAATTTGATGGTATAATTTAAGGAAAATTAAGAAATAGTAAATTTATCACATGTATATCAATTTTGAGTTTTTAATGATAAAAAATAATTTGGGTAAATATGTTATATGTATAAGAGCTTTTCGTGATATTAATATTTTTATAAATGACGGTTTTATGGTCCACGGAGAGACTTATCCTCCCGTTCTAAGAATTGTAGTTTTTCACTCTTTCTCGTTTAATCTTGTACAAAAAATAAACATCGTAACGCACAAAATCTCAAAACCTCCGCGATGAACGTTCGGGATTTCATTATTTTACGTTTTTGTTCAACGGCCATATCTGATGTTTTCCCCGGGCGGGCTCTCGCGGCGACGGGGACCACGGCGCGAGGGGCACATGCGTAATTGCGCTCGCCCAGATATTTTCCCCGGGCCTGAGTAAAATATCCCGGGGGAAGGAAGTAATGATAAAATCGAAAATATCTTGCGCCCCTGTGTTTCGTCTGTCACCGCAGCAGCGGGTCACGTGACCCCCCGGCGGGCCCCGCCTGCTCCCCAACTCTGGTTGAGTTTTCCTGTGACCGCGGTTAGTAGCGTCAACTCAGTCGTCGCCTCGTCCCCCCCACCCCCCATCCCCCACTCGCTGGCTTATATTATCCGGGTGTAGGGACAAGCCTAGCCGAGACCGAGGACGACCCGGGGTCGGCTCATGGCACGTGTCGCATCTTCATTGGCACGCTGACATGGCGGTCCCGGAGTAGCTGATATTTTTGTCGGTTACGAGTTCCTTTCTTCCGTGCGTTTTTATTTTTTTCTTTTTTTGGTGCTGTTTTTATGGCGAAAATTTAGGGCTTGCATAATAATCGATCCATATCTGATTAAATTTTTTTCTGGAACGGATTTGAAATATAAGTCTGTTTACTAAAGCAATTTTATTTTTTTTTATTTTTTGAAATAAATTTTTAGTTCATAAATAAATTTGCAACAAAAATTAGAGTAAAAAAAATTTATACTATCCTATTTTTGGAGAGAAATGAAAAATAAAAAATTCTTATCATTACTCACCTCTTGCTACTAGCCGTCAGGAGGAAGAAATTTTATACCATTATCAAACAAATTTTTGTTCCGAGGAATAGAAAATTTGTATTATTATAAAATTCGTATTTTTACTCAAAAATTTCTAGAGAATATAAATAAGAAAACCTAGAGAATAGAAACTTACTTATGCGTCCCCAAGAAAACATATTTCTAGCCAGAAATTATGTTAAAAAATATAATGATTATAATTCACGTCCTTAATGGTAAATTCCTAATACCATAATTACAATCAATTATACCTGCCGCTTTGGTGATTACTAGTGAATTTCAAGATCAAAGGTAGGTCGCTGGAAGAATGTGAATGAAAAATGCATGAACACTTTGAAAAAGAAGATAGTTAAATAAGCTTGTTTTAGAAATTTTTATTTATCGAATAACCATTGCGATTTCGCAAATTTAGTCTGAGTGATTAGCATCTAGAAGTTGCATATACCATGCCTTAATCAAATTTTCTTCGTGTCCTCCCATGTAAAAATTCGAAATCTACCACTTCGATTTGAGTTAGCATTTTCAAAAGAAAAAGCCTTCTCAAAAGATTATCTCCATCTTTGTTGGACGTAAAATAAACTTTCAAATTCCATATTCTCTTATACTTTCACATTTAAAATTAAGTCTAATTTAGTGGGATAATTAAGGGGTAATGATAACTTTTGAGATTTTATAAATAAAATTCCATATATTTTGGATGAACGAGATTTAGAAAAAATAAGAGATAACAAAAAGAGTTTCCTTCCATATCTCGATAAAAATGTTAGAAACAAGAATACATCTGTTATGCAAGCATATATCGATTTGAACTAATTCAAAAATCTCGCACCCTGTGCAATGCATGTATGAAGGTGAATTATTATTATAGCAATGCACAGTGCAGTAATTCAATCTCGAATGTGAAAAAAAAAAATGTCATCATATATAAAAAAAATTATTGAACTAACAAATCAAAAGGGCAAAAGATCACGATTGTAATGCAGAAGTGCTACAAATCAGCATGAAGATATCACATCAAGCAAGATATCCACGAAAATGATATCCTCATGCTAAATTTTAATGATGTGCTAAAACAAATCTACAATATTATAAAATAAATTATCAAGATAATTGTCAAATGAGTGGCCTCCATTAATATGTCATTTACTAAAATCTAATTTGAATCTCCCTCGTTATGATTGTGCTAATCTTATTGGTGATAAGAAATCTAGCTTACATACTAATGACAAATTCAACAATAACCGACTCATCTTATTGATCGATATCAAGATGGATCACCACTAAGTTATAATTCAATGAGATATCGAGATATTAAAGGAACAAATTTAACTAGTCTATTTTCTCTAAATTTGTCTATCGGTTAAAAAGGTCCGCAACACATCAAATCCTCTCGTTCCGATCGTTGCTACTACCTTCCTAACTAGCTCTATCTAATTATCATTTTTGAAATTTAAAAATGTCTTCCCGTGCTTTCTTTTTCCTTTAATTTCATAGCACAGATTGGTAAATTCCTCATTAGGTTGTTTTTCTATTTTTAGCAAGCTAGCACATTTTCTTTCTCTAACTTTTTTTTTAATTATTATCAACGGCCAATTGTCCAATTAATTGACTCATTTTACCTATCGGAGAATTTTACAAATTTACATTCAGGTAGTGCTGGGATTTTTTTTTGGAGAAGGTAAATCAATTATGCATCATTCAAATTAATGATAAGGCCATGTATATTTTGTCATCTACCAGTTGTTTAATTGGTAGGTCTTTAATGCGGAATGAGCTATCTTATCCTTGGATCTAGGTTAGGTTGACAAGTAAGATATGTAATGGTAAGTATTCAGTCCGATTCAACTCAAAAATCAAGCTGAATTGATCGATTTTCATAGGTACCGGTTCAATTCATTGTTTCAATTTTTTTGGAATCGACTTCGACTAGTCCAATTCTACTTGGGAATCACCCTGAGTAAAACCGGACGCATTTGGACCAAATTAAGACTAACCCCTAGGCAAATTTCACGGTGTGTGTATCAAGAGGAGAATTGGATCATGTAGACTTTCGAACGTTCTTCGTGTAATGTACATAATGCATAATTAATAATTTGCCATGCCCTTTCAAGAAAATAAAAGAAATTAAAAAAAAAAAATTGATTGGTTCTCGAGTTGATTTTGGAACTGGCTCGGACCAGCAAGGTCGGTCCCCGTTTCCAAAAGCAGGAAATCGGCCTAAACAAGTATTCCACGTTGGAACCGATTGCCCTCGAGATCAGGCTTATCCGTAGACCCAGCTATTCATGCATCCCCACCCAAACAAACCGCATGACCCTAACCACGGTTAGCTCATAAACCACATGATGCGCAGTGCGCACCCTCCCCCTCCCCTCGGCTATAAATACCAAGCCTCCGGGCCTTCAGAAATTCCATTGCCTCTTCCTCGGTCTCCAGTAAACCCTAGGAGCCGCCTCCTTTTCTCCTTCCTTCACGAAAGCTTTTCGTTCCGATCCATCAATGGCTTCCGCAGAGGTCGAATACAGGTGCTTCGTCGGCGGTCTCGCGTGGGCCACCGACGACCAGTCCCTCGAGAGGGCGTTCAGTCAGTTTGGCGACATCCTCGACTCGAAGGTCCGTTTGTCGCGCGCGGCAGGGGAGATCCAGATCTGACCTTGATCTTCGAATCGAACCCCTCCGATCTCGATCTGATCCGATCTGAATCTGAATCTGTTTGTGTTGCTTGATACTATGTTACTCTGCCCTTAAACTCTTGTGAAAAAATATTATGTTACTGTGCCTCGAATCGGTACGTCCAACTTCATCTTTTTCAACAAGAGACGGAAGATCGATCGATAACACAGACCCACGACGCGTTACGGGCCGGATCTGACCTTGTTTTCTCTGTTGATTTGTCCCTTTTTGCAGATCATCAACGATCGCGAGACCGGGAGGTCCCGCGGCTTCGGATTCGTCACCTTCGGCAATGAGAAGGCGATGAGGGACGCGATCGAGGGCATGAACGGCCAGAACCTCGACGGGAGGAACATCACCGTCAACGAGGCCCAGTCCCGCTCCGGCGGCGGCGGCGGCGGGTTCAGCCGCGGCGGAGGCGGCGGGTACGGAGGAGGCCGCCGCGAGGGAGGCGGCGGCGGTGGATACAGCCGCAGCAGCGGTGGCTACGGCGGCGGCGGCGGCGGTTACGGCGGCAGCCGCGACCGTAGCGACGGCGGTTACGGCGGTGGCGGCGGGTACGGCGGCGGATCGAGGTACTCCAGGGGCGGCGGTGACTCCGGCGGTGACTGGAGGAACTGAGTTCGTCGTCGGTGCTGCTGCTTTGGATATGTTTTTCAAGTTCGCGTCTGTGATGTGAGGGCTTATTAGGTGGGTCCGGTGTCGTGGTTTCTATGGTCATGGTGTTTCGTGTTCGGTTTCATGTTCGGTTTCCCTGCTTTTTTGATCGATGTTGCGAAAGAAATTAATCAAAGAAATGAAGTGTAGATCTTCGTTCCCAACGCTCGTCTCCTCGTGTGTTATTTTATGTGCTTGAATGTGCTGTGGTGTGCTGTGTGGAGTCGCTTTCGACAGGCGTTGCGTCTCTCTGCGGAAGCTCAGTTTGCTGAGAGACGAGTCAACGAAAGCGTACAGAAAAGTTTTTCAATACCGACACGATCCGCGAGTCGGTAGATCGATCTGGTCGCGGATCGTGTTTGGGTGGAATCTTTTTGATTGCGAGTTTTGAATTTTTGAGGTGTGTGTTGTTGCTTCCTAATGGTGAACTCCCTGAAACGAAAGATGAGGGAGATTCAAGTTTCCGAAGCATAGATTCAGTCGGTGTTAAACAGCGCCGGTGCGTTTTACTTCGTGCTGTACTGGCGCTACCTGTCTGCTGATATATTATTGACTACTTTGCAACTCTCAAAAGTGCGTTCTTATCGAGATCCGAAGTTGTCGAGACGGGATCGAAACAACCCGTATCGTGAACGGAAAATGAATGGAATCTTTGAATCGTAAAAACGAATCAGTTGTTGGGTCTGGAGTTATAGCTTTTTCCATTTTGGAAAACGCCAAAACCCGCCTGTCTCCTTTGATCCGGTTTAACACCTGATAAGTATAACGCCGAACACGCCTCTGTGGCCCTCGTCCTCGTTCTGAAAATCTTGTAACCCTAATGACAACAGCAAACCTAAAAGTTCCTCCATTTGAGCAAAACTGGCTGCCGCTCCAGCCACCGTCTCTCGTCTTCGAGGTCCGCCAATAGGGGCCCCTGTGTCTTGGCCACGGCACATTAAGACGCGGGATCATCGAAGCACCACCTCTTTTGGTCATCGCACGCGTCACTGATTTGAGTCGTCTCCTCAAATCTGGTAAAAGACGCCTCTAGATCTGGCGTCTCGATCCGCTATGGAGGTGTTGAGCCTACGGATCTGGAAGCTACGGTTCCTCCGTGGCCGTTGAGGATGGCCGGCGAGGTCAAAGATCCAATGGCTAATGGAGGAGCCCTCGAACTTAGCAGCGGGTTAGCGAATCAAATGGAGAGAGATGACAGGGCCAAGGGGTCTGACTCTGTTTTTATTGGCTACTTTGTTTCTTTTGAATTTAAGTACGAATATTGCTCAATTATAGTAATAATAAAAGCGTGGATGGGATAAGATTCTCTTTATCCGTACAACCTTATTCTTGACACATTAGTATAAAAAAAAAGACTATATACTCATCGAATTCAATTTCTTAATATGGTAGATTCGCATTCTTGATCCTCATACCTATGTTGATTATGAATATTTATTAGAAACCTAGCCAATACATTGAATGTAGACAAAACAGAAGATGAATAAATAGAGTTGCCTTAATGACCACAATTCTTACTTGAGAAGTGTGGAGGATAGGGAATTTGATTCCCCTCCTTCTCAAGGCAACCTGCACATAACATTAAAACAAATACAGTGATTTGTAAAATAAATATAGGATATGATTAGGCGAAAAAAAAAAAATTAAGATGGTAAAGAAAAATATATGAAAATGCGACAACAATCGGGAAAAAATTGTAAATAGCACAGATTCAACCCAAGCTAAACCTTGTTAATAGTTAACTAGGCTTATTACAAATGTATCTGTTTTATCATTATATATTGTGAGCTTCGCTTTTTCCATCATTTACACGTATCAAATTTAATATTTTAATATGACCGGGCATCTGAACCCAAGAAAAAAGCCGGGCCTCCTAGCTAAGCAATCTTCTGATTTTCGACCTGAAGGGCCCGCTTGGAACGTCTAAGATTTTCAGTGTCCGTAGAGTAGAATAGGTTTTGTAAAGGCCCCATCTTTACCAACCAAGAGAATCGATTAAAGTTGTGTCCATGATGTTTTAACACGCAATTAAATAAAAAAGAAGCTTCTTCTGTCAATCCAACCATGGTTTCCTTCTGAACAGTATCTCCACAAAACCAACTTCTTCAGGGGGGAAACGAAGGCGCCTGTGCCTGTCCTGGAGTGCAATTATTAGTTAATCATCCTCTTTGCCTAGTGTTTTTTCTCGAGAAGTATGATAAAGATGGGGAAATAAAAAAAGTGGGGTGAGATTTATACTGGCGAAGGTTATGTTGATGCATGTCCATAGTGAGGAAAACAAGTGCATTTTGATTGGTTAGGTAATTACAATTTACGTTAATTTTGATTAGACATATATTGGAGCCCGTCCCCCTCAAGGTCTTATTTCATGACTCTTAGGAGATTCTAGGTGCATTTGTATCACGAACAATTTGTTTTGTAATTTAGGGTTTTGTTTCAGTCTTGCGGAACTTATGTGGAGCCTTTAGGCCTCGATGAAACATAGAGCGATTAACCCGAAATGATCCAGAAAAATCAGTCCATTAATCAAGCAATTAGATGTAGCAATAAGCATGTTTAGCTGAGGTCCAGCACGCAAGCTCAGTCGGATTGGTCTTCTGTACTGGGCTATCTTATCAACTTGATACTGTGCCAGTTCAACTTAAAAAGCCCACCTAATTCAGATCTTAAGTCCCGCTGTACATCACCATTTCACATGGTAGAAGGGACACATTCCTTTCTTTTGTCTTACTAAATGGAGAAAATATTGGCTGCCCTTTGTGCTCCAGCGTGGCAAATAAGAAGGTGGTAGGAAGGTTACATGTGTCCGCATGGGGCCCATAATCTGAACTGACTGAGGAGAAAATGAGGCGCCATTTTGAAAAATTTTCAGGCCTATAGCTACAGTAGAAGGGAGGGTAGGGTTTTTCTGTGAGTTCTCTTTCTTCACGCCTCTCTCTCTATGATGAACAAGACTGCGACCTCCCCCTCTCTCTCTCTCTCTCTCTCTCTTTGTCCTCTCTCTTTTCGACCGGCGAATCATCGCGAGTAATCGACGAACCACCATGCGGGACTGGCGAGAGGATCGCGAGCAACTGACGAACCACCACACGGGAGGGACGAGAGGACCGCAAGCTCCCTTTCTCTCTTTGCCCTCCCTCTTTCTGACCGGCGAACCACTGCAAGCAACCGACAAACCACCGTGCGAGACCAGCGAGAAGACTGTGAGCAACCAACGAACCACCGCACGGGATCGGCGAGAGGACCGCGACCTCCGTCTCTCTCTCTGCCCTCCCTCTTTCTGACCGATGAACCACCGCGATCAATCGGCGAGCCACGCGGGATTGGCGAGAGGATTGCGACCTCCTCTCTCTCTGCCCTCCCTCTTTCCGATTGGCGAACCATCGCATGGGACCAAATAGAAAGTTACATTACTAAATCACCATACCAAACACTGTATGTAGCCAAATCCACTTACAAAAAACATAAAAACTAGCATTTTTCAGTTTGCAACAAAATATCTTCATCTAACAACAAGCACTGAACATCCATTAGCATTTCTTGATTTATGTTTTCATAATCCACCATCGGTTCTAGATTGTTGAGTGCATGGAAATTCTAAGATATCAATTGAAGATTGGCTTGATGAAACTTGAATATTCGTTACTCTTGTCTGTCCATTGGAGAAGGATGGTCCTCCGATGTCGATAACTCTATCACTACTAGGCATCTATAATAAAATAAAAAATAAAATAAAATCTAACATGTGAACTTGTTTTTCTTTTCGATATACATATAAACCATTAGACAAAAAAATTAGTACCCTTAAATATGAATTGCTAATTTCAGACATAAAATGTCCATATCCTTCTCGTGCTTAAGATACATAATCAACATAAAAGCATTAATTACAATATACACAAATATTAATAAAATGAAATGTGGCTAAAAAATAGTAACCTATTCTCTCTCCTTCCTGATGATAGCAAAGTCCTTATTATATAGTCTACTAGACTGTGCACTATCCTGCACACTAGTGACTTTTTTTGGTCTTCCTCTTTTGCCTACATATGAAAAAAATATAAGAAACACCAATGTTAACCATCGTGATAGCCCCTAAAAAAAAATTATTATTAAAAGTTCCAAAGTTTTCAAATAAAGCTTATTTTGGATGGCGTAGGTGTTGTAGGATTCTTGCATGTTTTCTTGTTATGCCCATACTGAAGGCAATTTAAACATCACATTTGGACTCAAACTTTCATAAATTATTTACTATCACTACTTCATTCATCTTTGTCTTTAATTTTGTTTTTCTTCTCTCTCCCCTTCTTCCTGCTATAAGATGGGGATTTGATTGGCTAATTACTTACTTTAGGCCACATTTGTTGTCCATTCATGGCTGCAAGGGGAAATTGATAACATCTCTCATAAACATCTTTCTCGAAACAATCATCAATATAATAATTGATATCTAACTTCATGAAATTAATGTAACATATGGCATGTTTACATAGTACTCTTAATATATCCCATTTCCTACAAGTACAAGTTTTTCCAGCCAAGTCAACGACAAATCTTTTGTCAAATACTTGTACCTCAAAGTTATTTTTCATTATCGTTCTAGCAATACAATACCTAGACTCCAACTTAGCCTTCTCCAACTTCATTCTAATCCTCGAGCAAATTGGATCTATTTGATCCACCATTAATTGACTTATTTCAGCCATCCTCTCCATCAACATAGTTCTTATTCCTTCAAGCATATGAAGAATAGGTTTTCTCTTGGTGTGTAAATGTATGCGTTAAGGGTCTTACTTAAATTATTATCAACCTCTTCACACTTGGTACCTATCTTGATGAAAATCCTACAAAAGTGCTTAGGATCTTGTCTCATAAAGTCTTCATAACCTTAGGACACTCCTCCTTCAAATCCGCCATTGCTATGTTAAATTCAACTTCAAATGTACACCGCATAGCCCTCCATAAGAAATTCTTAGGAGCATCCCTTTTATACAATTTTTTTTTTCAATTAGCATATATGTGTCTTGCACAATTTTGATGCTTTGCTTGTGGAGATAGACATGAAATTGCATTCATTAGTCCATACAACAACAAAAAATAGCTAATAGAAAATAAACAATTCACATCAATAATTGCACTATTGTAGTGTAATAGCCAAAAAAAGACATAAAATGAGATATCACATTTTGCTGATCAATAAAAGTCCAACTCTCACTTGTATCCATACTCAGGTCAATGAATGACAAGCTAAGAAACCAAGTCCAAGATACCTTAGACTTAACTTCCGCAACTGCCCAAGCTATTTGAAATATTTTATTATTTTCATCTCTTCCTACAACACAACAACATACCCTTCAGTTTAGTCTTAAGAAAGCACCCACCTAAACTTCTGACACGTCTACATTATGCTAAAAATCCCGTTTTCAACTCATCAAAATCCACATAAAATCTCATAAATATTTTGGTTGTTGGGTTTGACTTTTATGTCAAATGTTCCATCCTTACTAACTCTCTTGAGAATACCGTATTACTTATTTATTGGACCCCTTATATTATTAAGAGCTTTCCATATAGCCCTGTAATATTTTTTCTTGTTAAGTGTCAAACTTTTCTCTTACATTTACTTGCATTTTTGCAACTGAGCAAGTAGGTTTGGCTCTAATCTTAGGCATGTACTCTTGAGCAAGCCATGTAGCAGAGGCTTGTCTATTTTTTAGACTTCTATTACAAGTATGGGGATATCCAACTCTCTTTATGACAAAATTTTTCTCATTCTGAATACAACTGCCATACAAGCTCTAGTTGCATCCTCTTACACACCTTGCTTCCATTTTTTTATATTCACTCTTTTGCCAAAAATTGTTAAATCCATTTATTACAACATACATTCTCAAATCATTCTTGAACTGTTAATGGGATTCAAATCTCATGCATACACTAAACACTTTCTCATTATGGTCACACATAGGATCATACCTATTAACCATTAGGCTTGATGTGCCAATGGTTTCTTTGAAATCGTCAACATCAAGTCCACTTAGAGATTCATTATCAAAATTTGCCTCTTCATCAGCTACCTCATTTTCATTTAAAATAATATTGGTAGAACTTGCAACAAAATTTCTACCATTATTTGCCTCCTCCCTTTTCTCCTCTTCAAATTCTCTCATTAACTCCCTGTCACCGACTCTTCAACATCTTATATATTTGGTTCTTTATCACTATCATCACACTTATTTTCATTTTATTATAAAACACGCAAAGTTATAAACTAATAACTAAACACAATATTCGAACATAATGAGTATGATTGAATGAACTCACCATTGCTTATGATTCAACTTTGTAATACTCTAATTTTCGACAAGCAAAACTTGCGAGCACAACAATGGTCGACCTACAAGTTCAATATCGAACACATCACATTGATTGAAGCTGATTGTAAACAACACAATTTGCATCCTGGGAATAATTGGCTACCACAATAATTAACAAGCATTCTTATGCAATTGAATTTTATTACACAAGAATTCAATCATGATAGGTAGGCCTTTGACTCTAACTTTGGCTCAGCTGTGAACACTGTCCAATAATTCTAGAAATTAATTTACACAAGTATTCTTGACGTAATTTCAAACAAGTCATGAGTCAACGTCGGGTAGAAATTAATTCTTGTGAATAATCAACCAACATTCTTGTGAATATCGTCCAAAAATTAACAAATTGATTAATAACATGGGGATTCTATCAAAACATCTTTAGATTGAGTAATTCTAGAAATTAATTCATGATAATATCTCATGGACATATCATGTTGACACCTGAATTTTTGCATAATTTTTTGGGTTAATTTTTATTAAATTAAAAAAAAAACACATGGCATATAGTTTAGAAATATTTTATTTTTCATTTTATTTTAGACCGTCGGTGAAGGGAAGATTTTTTACATATTCCATTAAAATCTCTCACATATACTATTTAGCGCAAAAAGGGAATTTTTTGGATAGAATATGTGAAAAAAAAAAAAAGGAATATTGCGCGAGGTGAGTATATTTCAACGATATATTTGGGGGTATCGTCCGCGAACAAAAAGGAAAAAACATATACCGCGAAGATACGTTTTTAGACTTATAAATACCTCGCGTGCAATTTAATTAGGGCGAGACATATAATACACGGCCACAATTCATGAGAGGGGCTGCTCTTGGTCGAAAGGAAAAAAAAACACAAAAGTCGAAAAGTGTGAGAGGGTACGTGCGAAGGGTTCCCCTTCTGTTGGCTTCGAAGTTGAAAGGGGGCTTTCCTTCGTTCGTGTCAAGAGAAAGCAGCACAAAAAAAAAGGAGAAAAAAGCTATGTTCGTTTGAAAAGTCAAAGTGCAGCAGAGGTAGGGAAGGAAGCCATGAGATATGTCTTGATGTGTCCAAATTCTTTGTGAAAAGAAAAGGGAAGGTGAGGCTGGACATTGGGCACGAGGCATCACAGAGGAGCACCGAGAAAAACGCCCAAAGAGAAATCAATGTGTTTTTGCAGCAAAACCAGCTACCTTTCAGCGCGATCATAGCGGACACTCCAGCAAGTTCAACCGCAATATCTCCGCAATCCTTACTATGAACAGAATCCGCACCATCCTTCGTTCGTAGGCGAAATCCAACGAGCTTCCTTTTCTTGGCAGTTTCGATGATATCGGCCCAACAATCCCGTAGCCGACCAGTATTCCCCAACGATCTCAGAGCCATCACCATTGCAATTCACATGATATGTTGTTCGTCTGAGTTTGGAAACGGTATCCCAGCGATATTGCAAATTTAGGTAATAATTTTCATCAAATTGACCTTCATATATTTTTATTGCCTAATTTATGAAATCGCTATCTCGTCTGAATCTTTAAATGATGCTATCGTATTCGAAACTCGAGTAGCCTTTTAAATTAGGGATTGACCCCTAATTTCACAACGTGCATACGATTGACAGTTCGATTTTCACGCCCGAAATCCGACTCGCAATCGCACGGAAAATCGCCAATCTAATCTCACGCTCGAGATTCGATTCGCGGTTTTATTTAAAATTGGCCAATCCGATCTCATGCGCGAGATACGATTCGTCAATTTATTCCCAAAATTAAATGGACATGGATGATATCTTGCTTGATTTGTTGCTGTATCGTTCTCGATGCCTTTATTTGATTGCTCTCGTAAAGGAAAAACCCAAAAAAAAAATATTTGAGTTAAGTTAAATGCATGTTAGGATATTACTGGTTTTAAGGTTATGTTGCATGTTTTGGATAGGAAATTTATTTCGAATTTCTTAAATAAAAAGACCAAAAACATTAATTTAGGATATCATATATTCTTCTCATTAATTTAAATTGCACGTTTAATTATTTGGCAATTTTAAATTTCGAATTTCATAATAAAAAAAACAAAAAAAAACCATCATGTATATATCATATAGAATTAGGGCATATTTTGCATGTTATTGCATATTAGGGTAAGATTGCATGTTTAATTTTACTTCCTAATTAATTTTAAGTTTAGATAGATTTTTCTAGATAGATTGCATTCTAGGATTATTTGGGTTAAGACAATATTTTAGTTTAAATTAGGATTTAGTTTAACTTAATTCCTAATATAAATTGAATATGATCTTAATCTAGCTAGATAATTTTCACATTTTATTTAATTCCGAATTTCATAAAAAATACAAAAAATGTCATAAGTTGAATTAGTTTTATTTTTTAGGATAAAATGCATTCTTTTAAGGAAAAAGAAAAGAAAAAATGTCATATGCACGTCATTAGGGTTAGATTTATTGAGATGCATGCCATTTAATATTTTTGCTAGGCCCATTTAATTAGAAATTACATGTCATTAGAATTAGGTCATTTAGTTAATATTGCATTGCATATTGCATGATTTTCATTAATTAAGTGAAAACAAAACAAAAATTGCGTGTTAATTAGAAACCATATCTAGGGTTGTTGATGTGGATTTTAATTTAACATTGCAGATGCTTTCGTTGCTTTGAGGTAAGTTTGCAATTTATTTATTGTTTATCTGGGTGTTAAATTGGTGGATTGCGCACCCGCATGATCACCTCACATGTTAGGGAAATAGATTTAAAATCAATTCAAGCTACTTGCCAAACATTTTTTTTTTTAAAAAAGAATGGTACCGAAAGGGCATTAGAGAAATCTCGTGTAACCAAGTTCCCGTACCCATAGTCTCTAGTTCGTAGGAGTAAAGTAAACCTCCCGTTGCTTTACTTGGGTTTCTAATTGACCCACCAAAAATAGATTAGTGGCGACTCCTAATTGAAAATCATTTGCATGTTAAGAACTTGAACCTAAGTCATGAATTGGTATGGGCTTGGGAGAGCCCGAGCTAAGTCTAGGCTTAGTAATCCATTAGTCAAATCATAGGTGGTTCACACCCGAAAAAATTGGTCGCGACAGACATATCATCAAACAAGTTATATACGCTCGACAAAAGGAGAAAGAACATATTAATAAACTCGGATTTGATACTAATCTTGCACTAATCCCATTCTGAACGATGGTAATCAACAAAATTCAACTTGAATCATCATGAAAATTAATTTAAATTAAGAAGAAGACATCTTAGCATGTACATATATGTACAATGACTTTCGTTTCGTTGACCAGATTTAGGGAGAAAAAGAACGAATGAAATAAAAGAACAAATACTTGATTTTCACACAGATCATTTCTAATTTCAGCCACCCTCTCCTCCGAGCGAGCAACCAAGTGCAAGCCTCTACCAAGTGCTATGAAGTCCACCACTCAAGTTGTTTCACGGAGGAATTCCTCATGTTCGCTATTTATTCCTTTGAGTGAAATGACTCGAGAGGCTAATGCATGAGAAGGGCTTGGCGCACTGAGGATAGGGAAGCTCGTCGGCTCTGGCTTCATGTCGTTGAGAGAGAATCTCTCTTTGAGTGCGAATTGAAGAAGCAAAAGCCAAACCTTAATTTCCCTAGTCTTTAGAGCACAAAGCGTCGCTTGAAGGGAAGAAGAAGAAGCAGAAATGCCGTAGCTTCTCTCAATATCTATAAAAAAGGAAATATGACGTTTTGTGGAGTTTTTCCATGTCATATTTTGTGCTAACATGGATTTGGCACGTCAGAGGATTTAATGGTGATTTTTTTTTATAGAGGGTAGATTTGGGATTAAAGTAAAAGTTGAGGATTTATTTCGACCAAAAAAAAAAAAAATTGGGTAGATTTGGGACCGATGCTAAAGTTTGGGTTTTTAAGGGAATTGACTTTATTTTTCTTTGATTGGTTAGAAGAACAATTTCTTGAACCAAAGGAAATCATAGTTTTAGAACATAATTATGAATGGAAACTTGACAATAGTCAAACCATATAATCTAACTACCCCACTTAGAAGAATAAAGATCCAATATGGGAATAATGAAGTAATGGCTACTCCTTTTAAGATACAGGCTGAAACCGATTCATTATACACTGTTAAGGTAATAGAGTAAAACAATTATACAAATCAACACTTGGCAATACGAAAACAATTAAATAGGATAGAATCAATAATTCAAAATCCTATCCAACAAATTACACCACATGTCAAACATTTTAGAAAATCCATATTCAAAACATTTGAGTTTCTGAAAAACTTAACTCCATAATTTGCTAAAGCCATAAAACAAAGGAGAAAGTTTTTGGGGAAATAAAAAATAGAACCTCCTCCAATAATAGATATCTGAAAGTTTCAAGGATTAATTGTAAAGGATTCTCCATATCAATCTAATATTAATGTCCTTTAAAAAATTACTAATGATTCTGATAATGAGTCTGCCACAGAAAAAAATAGACTTAGTTGGAGACAACTCCAAAAATTATATCATACGGCTACCCCTTCGGGTATTGCTTTAAAAGAATCATCATAGAAAATATTGAATAAATACTCTCCAAATGCTATATATAAATAGAATATAGATGGTGTAGCTAAATGTAATATTATGAACATATCATACCAAACAATTATGTTAGCTAATGCCTACAAAACTCAACAGGATGTTTCTGATTATGCTGTTACTAATCTTTTAGTAGCTGATTTTACAAGACAACTAAAAAGTTGGTAGGATAATTATCTATTAGATGAACAAAAAGCTTAAATTTTAGAAGCTTATAAAATAGATGACTATGGACAACGCATGGGTGATGAACATGGACAAGTTAATACACTTATCTATTCCATCTCTCAACATTTCATAGGAGATCCTTCACATATTAAAGATAGAAATCAAGACCTCCTATCCAAGATGAGATGCTAATCGTTGAGAAGGTTTAAGGGATACAAAGAACTTTTCCTCCAAAAAGTTATTGTTATACTAGATTGTAATCAACATTTTTGGAAAAAAAAAAAAAATCCTCAGTAGGAGTATCTCAAATAATAAGAAACCGATTTAGAGATAAAATTAGTGAATAATACAATGGACAGATTCCTTATGACCTACTTTCTTATGGTGAAATAGTTTCTTATATTTATAAGCAAGGAACACAAATAAGTAATTCTATCAAATTACAAAAATAGCCCAAGGCAGAACAATCACTCACTAATGAAAATCTAGGGGATTTTCGTGCCCAATATGACCCTTCTTATAATGAAACGTCAAAACCAAAATGTAAAAGAACCTACCTCCCTAAGACAGAAAAAATAAAACACCATAATAAACCATAGTCTAATAAATCGAGACAAAAACAAAAACAAATCACATATTGATAAGTCAAGAAAAAAAATTCAACAAGGATATCAAATATTACTCGTGTGGGAAAAGGGGACATATTTCAAAATATTGTAGAGTTAATAAAAAATTAAATGAACTCTCCATAGATGACAATATTCTATGCCAATTAAATGATATCGTGGCTGCAACAAATGATGACACTTCTTTAGATGAATTTCTTGAAGAAGAAAGCCTTCTAATAAATGAAATAGGAGCCTCTTCAGAATTAGAATTCGCAAGAGCTCTCTCCTAATAAGCCAATCCTTGAAATAATATGTTAATAAAAGAAGAAGAATTTCTTCTTAGCACTGCTGATAAGATAACTGACATTGCTGATAAGATAACTGACTCAGATGCGAAGTAAGAATGTTTAGACAAACTTCAATCTTTGATGAATATTAGTTCTAAACCTAATATGTCCTATAACCTTAAAGATATCCTCAATAGAAATAAGAAAACCTAATCAAGACCTATAAATATTAGTGATCTTCAAAACGAAATAAAACAACAAAAATAAAAAATACAAGTCCTAAAAGCTACCCAAATAGAAATGCAAAATGAAATTTCAAATATTAAAAGTCTTATCACAAAAGGAAAAGAAAAGGAAGAACAACGTGATAACTCAGGTACTTCTAATTCAAATTTCTTAATGTTATTAATAGAAATAACTTCTCGAAATGGATAATGAATATAATAAGAAAAATCAGTAATGAATTCATCATTGAAACAACGACACTTTTTGATAGAGAGCAAATCTAAATTGTATCAAAGAATGTCTTGTACCAACTAGATACTTTGACAAAACATTAAAATCCTTGAAATCAGCCTCATGAGACAAACTAAATATCAAATACAAAATACCAGAAGTCCTAATAATAAAAAAACCAAATGTCTTATGAAACCTCTTTCCTTTTAGTCAAAAGCATGAGACAGGAAGTAACCCTAGCAACACCTTTCATACAATTAATCCAACGTTTCACAGTAACAAATGAAGCAATTGAAACCCAAACTTTAAATAGAAAAATCACTTTTGACTTCATCATAAAACCACAAAAATGAAGTCTAAATATCTTACAAGAGCATTCCATTTCAGAAATAAATTGTCTCATAAAAAATTAAGAAAACCAACTTGACTACTTAAAAGAAGACTTTGAATTTAAAAGAATAGAAGAAAACCTTTATAAAACCAAATGTCAAAAACAAAATAATTTCTCTACAAAAACACATAGACGAACCATATGCTCCACCTTTCCTAATGCCTTTTGGGAAAGAAAAAAAAACATAATGTTGAATTACCATATGAACAAGATTTCTCTAAAAATAGAATAGCCACAAAAGCTCGTCCTACTTAAATGAATCAAGAAGTCTTGAAATTCTGCCAAGTAGAAATCCAAGATCTTTTGGATAAGAAACTCATTATAAAAAGCCAATCACCAAGTTGTTCCACTTTCTATGTAAATAAAAATGCCGAATTAGAAAGAGGAGTACCTAGATTAGTCATTAATTACAAACCATTAAATACGGCTCTCAAATGAATAAGATATCCAATACTCAATAAAAAAAATATTTATTATATAGGTTATGCAAGTCAAAGATATTTTCAAAATTCGATATGAAATTAAGATTTTGGCAAATGCAAATTAGTGAACAAGATAAATACAAAACAGCTTTCACGGTACCTTTTGGCCAATATGAATGGAATGTTATGCCTTTTGGTCTTGAAAATGACCCTTCAGAATTTCAAAGAATTATCAATGAAATCTTCAATCCTTATTCTAAATACATCATAGTATATATAGATGACGTTATGATATTCTTTGCCAATATTAAAACACATATATCTACTTTTATTAAAATAGTCATACAAAACAGCCTAGTAGCATCTCCTACAAAGATATAACTCTTTCATACCAAAATCATATTTCTAGGTCATCATATCTATTTAGGTACAATTATCCCCATAGAAAGATCAATCTCTTTTACTGATAAATTTCCAAATGAGATTAAAAACAAAACTCAATTACAAAGATTCTTAGGAAGCCTCAATTATATTCTAGATTATTTCCCCAATATTAACATACTTTGTAAACTTTTACATCAAAGACTACAAAAGGATTACCCACCATGGACATCTGTCCATACAAATATTATTAAACAAATAAAAATCCATGTCAAAGAAATATGGTACTTACATCTAGCAGACCCATCTGCTTTCAAAATAGTTGAGACAGACGCTTCAGAAATAGGATATAGTGGTAGTCTTAAATAGGTCAAATTGGTAAGGAAAAAGTTGTCCAATTTGTTAAGCATTGGAACCAAACTCAACAAAATTATTCTGCAATCAAAAAGGAGGTATTAGCTATAGTTTTGTCTATTTCAAAATTTCATGGCGATTTATTAAATCAAAAATTCCTTTTGAGAAGTGATTGTAAATTAGCCAATGAAGTTTTACAAAAGGACATCTTAAACATTGCATCAAAACAATTTTTTGTTAGATGGCGAGTCACACTATTAGTATTTGATTTTAATATTGAATTTATAAATGGTTGTTCGAACTCATTACTAGATTTTCTCACGATAGAATTTTTACAAGGATGCCAACAAAACCCAAAGAGAAAGACAAAGGGAAAGCCTCTACCAACACATCCGTGACACCAATCAAGTTATGGCTTGAAATAATAAGAAATAAATCCATACCAAATACCACTTACCAAAAGGAAGGACCCTCACCTGCTCTAGCACAATTGGCCACCATACTACTTAAGGAAACACTACAATTACTTGCTCATTCACTACAAAAAATAGTAAAAAAAGAGCCATCTAATTCCATCAAGGTAAGCATCAATCCTTCACCACTTGCGGCCTAAAGGCAAGTGGAATACAAAACAATTTCAAATGAGGTGGTGATTAAGCCATAGGCAATCCCTCAAACTCAAAAATCACAATTCTTTTCGGAAAGCTCTTTTCAAAATAACAAATGTCGAAGATGGATTTTTTTTTTTTTTTTTATAAAGATTCAATCAAATTTGCCAAAAACATGTTTTCGAAAAATTGGTTTTTCAAACCACGTAATACAAATAAAACCCTTGCTTTTTTATGAACAAATACTAGTGGATACAGAATTAGCAAAATTCACCCATTTTATTGATAAAACAAATTAGAATCATAACTTATACTTCACTATTTCCATTAGCAAAATCATACACCCCACCCAATAGGGAGCTTCACCTCATACATCAAAAAAATTCCAAACCAAGCTCACCTAAAGACTTCCATACTCCTCCTCATATACATATTAGGACTACCAACAAGCTTGGTGGAATATTTTCTTTAGGCAAAATGCCAGTTTTAAACATATTTGGTTAGTATTCTTCAAAGATCATTTTTCATCAGAGAGTTTACCCAACTGGTTTAATTCTCGGAGGGATCTTTTTGGACCTCTTGAAGCAATATTACATCCTATTATTACACCTAGTTACTAAATATTCCATGAAGATTCGCACCAACACAGCATAATTCATGGTTCTCTTGCCTCATGCACTTCTTTATAAATTTTCGAATCTCATGGGTGACAGCATGGGAATTTGGCTTCAATAATTCTTTCATAAATCCTATTATACTGGTTCTGGTTTGAAGATACAAAACAAAATGGTGGGATGGCTTCAAATTTCATGAATGGACCTCAGAATCCATTGACAGAAATTGGCTTTACCGCTAAAAAACCAAATAATCCCAACACCATCCAATACGACATTTCTCCAAGAAAAATCTATAGCAAATGCAACTCTCGTTGTCGTCCAGACAAGAGAAAAAATACTTCAACATCATGAGACAAATACTTTCAGAAATAGAAGAATCTCAATGTGAATCTTTCAAATCACATAATAGCCAAGAATGATCCTCTCAGTCACACCATAGTGGAGATACTGATGAAACCAACTGCTATGGAATCAATCTTACAGTACAATAGGACAAGACATTGCATACAACAAGTGTAGGAGCAGAAGCACTAGAAGAAGTGGCTGACATACTGAAATAGGATAGTCCATCGAATATCTTCACTGTATACTGTTCACTCAATAATGTTAGCCCAACACTATTCATCATTGTAGCATCTACACTATAAATACACTATACTCTGCACAAGGAAGGGCACCCCCTTTTGAGAGCATAAGTTTTTCACATCTCTCTCTCTCCCCCTCTACCATTGTAACCTTTCTCCTTCCCCTTTCAAGCCTGAAGCCTTCTTACCTTGTATCCCTATTTACAAAGTAAGTTTTCTTCGAATATATGTAGATTAGTTGTTACATAGTTACCAACTTGGATGATAGTTGGTTAACTACTTTTGTCATCACCATCTCAATACTTCCTTGAGTGCAGATTGCCGCCCTTGTGAATGCTTTATTTTTCATTTTTGTAAACATTTAACTTTCTATGGGATAATTAGTTTATCAATTTAATTTTCAGTTTATTTACATATCAGCACATATCCCACTTACATGTGGATTACCGCTTCTATGGAAGGTCCTTTTTTTATCAATTTAATTTCCAATCTTTTTAAATATCAGCATATACCGCACTTACGCGCGAACTACCGCCTCTGTGGATGGTCCATAATTAATATTACTAGATTTACATACTTGTTATCTTACCTCACTCATAAGAGACTGTTTTGGTTCGGAAATAATCCTTACGCGTTTTATGATTTTATGTTCACTATTTTGTTTAGTTCAGCAGTACTTTTAGAAGTTAGAGATCTATTATAAGACTTTCTCATAATCTTAGATTTGGAAAATTCTCTGTATACTTTGTTTCCTCTTTATATAGTACCTTCGATCCTCACTCCTTTATGGTGTGTGTATATATATGTGTGTGTATAAGACTTTCTCATAATCTTAGGTTTGGAAAATTCTGTCTATACTTTGTTTCCTCTTTATATAGTACCTCCGATCCTCACTCCTTTATGGTGTGTGTGTGTGTGTATATAATGTAGAGAAAATAGTATGATGGTAAAGGAAAATATATGAAAATGCTACGATAATCGGGAAAAAATTGTAAATTACACCAATCCAACCTAATCCAACCTAAACCTTGTCAATATTTAACAAAGCTTATTCTAAGTACATTTTTATCCTATAATTATATATCATGGGTTTCAATTTTTCTATCACTTACATGTATTAAATTTAAGCTTTTGAAATAACCTGGCATACTAGGCATATAATCTTCCAATTTTCAACATGAATGGCCCGCTTAGTACCTCTAGGATTTTCAGTTTCCATAGATTAGGGTTTGTAAAGGTCCCATCTTTACCAGCCAAGAGAATCGATTAAAGTTGTGTCAAAGATGGTTTAACACGCAATGAGGTCAAAATGAAACTTCTTCTGTCAATCCAACAGTGGTTTGCTTCTGAACAGAATCTCCATAAAAGCAACTTCTTGAGGGGGCAAAGAAAGGCGTCTGTGCCTGTCTTGGAGTGTAATTATTAGTTAATCATCTTCCTTGCCTCGTGTTTTTCTGAACATGTTAGATAAAGATGGGGAAATTGAAAAGTGGGGTGAGATTTATACTGGTAAAGGCTATGTTGATGCACATTTATAGTGAGGGATGCAAGTGCATTTTGATTGGTCAGGTAATTACACTTCACGTGATTTAGATTTGACACGAATCGGAGCCCTTCCCCATCGATGTCTTATTCCATAGCTCTTAAGCGATCAAATAAGTGCATTTATACCACGAACGTTTGTCTTATAATTTAGGGTTTCGTCCCTGTCTTGCGGAACTTATGTGAAGGTTAGGCATTGATCAAACATCGAGTGGTTAACCCGAAATGATCCAGAAAAATCTGTTCATTAATAAAGTAATTAGATGAAGCAATAAGCATGTTTAGCTGAGGTCCAGCATCCAAGCTCAATCCGATAGGTCTATGCTGTACTGGGCTATCTTATCAATTTGAGACTCTGCCAATTTGACTTAAAAAGGCCCACCTAATTCAGACCTTGAGTCCCACTGTAGATCGTTTCACATGATAGAAATGGGGTGAGCAAAGAAACCGCCCAAATCAGATCGAATCGATCGATTCTAGGTGATTCCTAAGGGCATTTCGAAAAATTGAAAAACAAATTAGAAGATCGCCAATTCTTTCTTTTTTCATCCTGGACAACCCAAAGGCTTTGCCGAAATCCGCAAGTCAGTCCAAAGACACCATAGAATCGACAGGTCCTTGATCTAAAATTACAACCGTCTTGTTGATTTGCCCGTGTTCAGACCGCAAGACTTGATAATTATCCGGTATGCATAAAAACTGAAAACATTACATGCGTGGGATCGATCGATTGAGTTCCGAAGCGTCTCTTATACCTTGGGAGAAAGGACAAAAACTTTAACTTGACTATAGAGTACAGGAGGAACATCAAATTAAGGGGAAAAGAAAGGAAGTTTGAGACCTACAATTGTAACTAAATATCCACCAGGCCTTCAGCCTTAGAGGAACCACTCCTGCTGGCGCAGCTTGGGAGGCTCCACTGGTCGGAGAACCCACCGGACGCCGGGCTGTTCCCGCACCTCACCACGGCTCTAATGCTCTCGATCAGCTCCTGCGTCTGGCCTTCCTGAGATAATATCTCGACCAATTGCTTCGGACTAATCACAAGCTTCACCTTCCAAACACCATCGTTGCTCTTGCCACTATCCCTAGCGAAGACCTCGGTGTACGACCTCTTCAACATGCCTTGGTAATCCAGCGACATCCGGTATGGCGCGACAAGTGACGTTGGGATGCTATTAGACCGGATATGGCCTGCTCTCACGACCTCATTACCTAACAACAACTTATGATCTCCCGTCTTGTTATCATCATCATTGTAGGGGAGCAAGTAGTACGACTCTCCTACCACCAGCTCCTCGTGGGGAGGGAGCGGATTCCAGAAGAGGTCGTGCGCGCGGAAGATGCCGTGGCCTGGGAACTCATCGGCTATGGATCGGACAGCGATCGGGGTGTAGAACTCCATGACGCCGCCGTTGGGCGCCACCACCTTGACGATCTCTTGAGTAGCCTCTCCAGAGCCTCCAAAGAGGCAATTCCCCATGTCGATCACTCAGTATATAGTCAAGAGGGAGTGTATTGCAATGCAATGATGTTCTTCTTTTCTCGTTGTGTGTGAATATACTCTATGGTTTTGGAGGGAGAGGGAAAACAAAAGATGTCGTCGGTGGGGTTCTTCTTTAATAGCTTTTTTGCTCTAACCTAGCCCACATAAATTAATAATTAATCAACTAATTGATTGATTAATAAATTAATTAAATTTAGGATAGGAAAGGGGAAAGAAAATTTCAAATAGGGCCAATTTTTGTTTGAGAATATATATAGATATATTTCATGTATTAATGATAATACAAAATATACTCCACCCACACTGTGGAAGTGGTCCAACTGTACATAACATGAGGGCGATGCTTTTATGTGGCGTGACAATAATGGGGCACTAAAGGTTTTTTTTAATATAATTTGATTTAATAATGTGGGGGCCCAAAAATATGGTAAGGTCTAAAGACATTGGCTTAAAGTACTTTGTGGAGGGGTCCAGTCAAAGAAAATTGGACCGGTCAATGAATTGAGAAAACATCACTTTTCTCTTTAGTTCTTTAGGCAAGCTTTGGTCCCTTTTGAGAGGCTGTGGCATGGAAACTTGGGACAACTCATGATGATTCTCCAGCTTTGGATCTATCTTGTCTGTAGGTTTCGTTGCGAGGATCCATATGCAACTTATAAGAGAGGAAAATGACATTGAAGAATGATGAGAATCCAAAGCCATTCTCACACTATGTTAATTTAGGTGCACAAGTGATGCATTTGAAAGCTTAGATATTAATTTGAGCATAAGGTCAACTTATTATCGTCGATTCAATTTCTAGCAACCACTAACTGAGCACCTAATCAATGAATTATTAAGCGCTTAATTTGAATGCGACAAATCTCATCTCCAAATCACGATGTCGTCCACTCCGAGTAACTTTAGGAAGCCATGCTCCCTATCAAAGGGGCAAAGATGTATTCATTGACACTTGCTAATAGAGCGATTTACATATGTTTATGAAAATTTAATCAAATCGAAAAGACATTAGTAAGGGAAGGGTGCATTTGCTCGTGCATATGATGACATATATTATACATGGCATTTGATTATATTGAAAAGATGCACTAAAAGAAAAGAAACATTACGTGGTCATGCCTCGGTGTCTTATTGGCTTGACCTAATCAACAGTGGGAAACATAGTTCTCGGGATTGCCGGAGAGATGCAGCTTTGGCTTTTATCATAAGTACATTATTTTTTAAAAAGTCTTAAAACTATCGTAGAATGGCTAATTCAATTTTAAACTTTTAAATTTGACCAAGGTAATTCTTAACCTTTCAATAATTTGTCAATATAATTTATCTAGCCAATTTAGACAAAAAAAAAAAAAAAGCGCTGACATAACGGTTCAATTAGTGCCCACTATCCCTCATTAAATGACCAACATTAACATAGACGATTTTTGTAATTTTCTTTAGATTTCTAGTTTTTTTCCTATTTTATTTTCATTTTTCTCCCTATTCTACTTTTCCTCTACCAATAGCCAGGCCTTAGTGATGGCCGACGAAGGTCGCCTATCACAGGCAAGGGCCACGATGCCCCTACTAGATCTAGGCGTGGGTGGCCAACAAGGGCAACCATCGCTAACCATCTTTGAGGCTCGATGACCGATGGAAAAAAAAAAAAAAGATGAATAGTATAATAGGAAAAAAGAAAATAAAAGAAAAATAAAAAGCTCAAAAAAATTAAAAACAATTAAACAAATCATCCTCATCAGTGCCTTAATTGGTCGTATCGATTACATTGCAAAAACCATCAAAAGGTTTAGGCCTACATTAGCCAACTGGTTTAGGACTTTTTGGGACATTTTTCTTAATAGAATATGTATGATCAAATATGCAAAATGCTTTGCAAAATGCAACCGGTAAGATCAGAAGCTTAAATTGGTAATTCGAGAATAACCGGGTAAATATTCTTTTGCATCTCAATGAAGGCACTTCATCATAACAATGAAGTTGATTTGACTGGATCGTTTTGTTTCGACCAAAAATACCAAAAAAAAAAAAAAAAATCAAAAATCTCAAACTATGCACACTATAACATAAATACCTCAAATTTTTTTGTGTCACGAAAAAACCAAAATCTATTCATGTGCAACATATATACCATCCATTTTAATTACATTTAAGATATTGTGTCATAGTAGACATAATTTGAAGTTTTTGTGGTATTGGTTAAAAGTAAAATTCTCGCTTTCCCACTTTCACATTGCATGACTTTTGATTCAGATGGAGTTACGGGCCGGTAATTACCATTTGAAAAGCTCATTCAAACCCTGTCGCCTACAGACATGCCATCCTCGATTAAATGAGGTGGATTCTACTTAAGTCAAAGTTGGAATCGAGTCTGAATATACTTTCAGAATATTCCCTTGTAACCTTTACACCGCCATAAATTGGAGATTTCTAAAAGAAAAAATTCCTTCTAATTATTGAATTAAGTTGTAAAATTGAGCAGTACTCCAATAAGCAACTTGCAATAAAAAAAGGGAGGCCATTTATCAAATATTGATTGTTGTGCCTACTGAGGTTTTTGCCAAATTTGGATGGACCACATCTCAATTCCTGATACCGCTGTGGAGAAAATTTCGCCGTACAGTACAAGTACTTTTGCATTTGCTTCTCGTCTTGCCTACTTCCACTACATAGTGGCGCAACATATCTTCCATGTGACTGGGCCGCATACATATTCTCCTTTCGGGATACTAATAATAATAATTAAAAGTACAATTATTTTGTGAAAAATAAATGATTTAAAAAATATTTTTCTAAAGATGACCACTTCAACCTAGCAACCCTAACCCCACTTTCATGACATGCTGTTAACTAAGGGGATTTTTATAATACCGTTCATGGTATCACCAAGTCTATTTTTTGCCATTGGACTATAAAAATGGCAAGTGTGATGTGGATTAGAAAACAATCTCTTTGTCATTTGAAAGAAAGAAAGAAAACTGCTTTTTTCCTCAATCGAATGGGAGAAATCATACTGACAATTCACAGTTCCATTTTTGGCAAATTTCCATCTCCCTAATAGATGAACCATATCCATCACAGCCATTGTTGGGAACGTCGGATCGCCAAAAACGGATTCGGCACTTAAAACCGAACCCCTAAATCAATGCGGAAGATAAGCCCGAGAATTAAACACGTATCACCGATCGTAAAGCACACCACGGATTCAAGCGTACCTTGTTGGCCACAGATTAGACACCAATGCCGTAAAGAGGAAGAGAAATCAGTCCCGTTTGATCCGATATCGAAAATCGCCGTGAAGGGAGGACGGAGTCGCTTCTTGAGTTTTCTTGGAGAGAGAGAATTCTTGAAGAGAGGGAGAACGTATGTGCAAAATGTCAAGAGGTGTCTTCTCCCTCTCTCTCATCCCTTTTATATGTTCCTCTTTCTACGGGCCTAATTCCCGTGGGCCGGGCCTTTAGGCCCATCGTGGCCGGGCCAACTTAGGCCCATATAATTAAATCCATCATCTCCCACTCGCACATGGTGGGTCAAAACCAACATGGGCGGATAGGCCCAACTTAGGCCCATCAATTGAAAATCCTCTTTTCCTCTTTCAACATTCATACCGGTGAATAATCCGTGCAACCAAAGATACTTTGAGAGCTCGTTGCTATACATCCGTTAGGAATATATAGCAGCTCATAATGGGCGTCACATTCCGAGTAAATTTAGTATGTAGTACCCTAGATCGATCGATCACATTTATATCTCTCTTGATCTCTTTTGGATAATGATATATTTATTGTATTCACAATTATGATTATCCCAAAGACAGTCATAATTGGTCAACCAGTGAATACAAAACCATAATGTGATTCTCCAAATCTGATCTTCCTCTTTCCTTCAAACTCTCAATTTCAGTTCAACTTGCTTTTCTAGAAATGTCCCATTAGATCGAATCAACTCATGACCATTGGCAACATTCTAAGATAGCAAACACTAAATAGAAATCTTGAGAATAAGTAAGAGTCATGAGGGCACTAAAATTGAGGAACTCTATTCCTCAAGAGTCTCACACGTCATAAAAGTTGAGATCAAACTTTTGCCACTCTTATAGGTCGTCTTATGCATACGTAGTATGAAATACGTATTACGGTATTAACTCATTTCCCATGGAGCGTATGTCTACACTATCAATACCGTACAGATGATAGTTCATACATACCCAATGTCTAACTTGAGTTCACGTATTTACTCATTCACAAAATTCATCAGAACTCACATCTGGCATCTTAGACAGATAGAGTAAAATGTGTGGGTTATTTTACTTTCGGACATCGTAAGTACTATGTCCTCATCTTAACACTCAGTTAAGGCGACATACGTATTTTAAGCTTGAGCTCTCGATTATCACCTAGATAATAAGCTTAAAAACCGTCTCATCTCTATTTATCACATAGTAAATAGAGGCGATTACTCGTGTGAGTGGGCTAATCTCTAATCTGTCCGACATACTTTCTCAACATAAAGTAATGCACTAAGCATTAAGATGCATAAAGGTCAAACAAAAGATTCATATGTATTAATGATGAAAACACAAATTCATTAAATGTGAACAGCTCAGGGAAATTATAATATCTAGTACATCAGACTTTACGCAATCCTAGAGATTTTACATGACCACAAAACACATCTCTAGGTATTGGCTTTGTCATAGGATCTGCTACCATTCTATGCGTAGATATGTACTGCAAGTTCACATCCTTTCGTGCAACCATATCTTTGACAAAGTTATACTTGGTATCTATATGTTTGGTCTTGCCATGATATTTTAGATCTTTAGTGTACGCTATAGATGCTTGGCTATCACAGTTAACCAATAACGGATGTGCAGCTTTATCAATAACACCTAAATGATCCAAAAATCTCTTAAGCCAAACTCCTTCTTGTACCGCGCCGATAATGCCACGAACTCAGCTTCCATCGTGGATAAGGCTATACACGTTTGCTTCTTACCGCTCCATGATATGGCGCCATTGTTCAAGTAAGAAAGCAAATCCAGAGGTAGATTTTCTTTCATCTAAATCTCCTCCCCAATCAGCATCCGAGTAGCCTTCAAGTCGCAGATCCTTTCCTTGGTAATTCAACTTGAAATCAGCAGTTCCCTTCGATACCTCGTATTCTCTTAACGGCTTTCCAATGTGCTGGACCTGGATTAGATTGGTATCTACTCACCATTCCAACTGCAAAACATATGTCGGGTCTTGTACACATCATAGCGTACATCAAGCTCCCAACTGCACTAGCATAAGGAACATGTTTCATTTGTTCATTCTCTTGTGGAGTCCTCGGACACAGTCTATGGCTCAATCTTTCACCTTTTGAAATAGGAGTATCTATGGGTTTACAATCTTACATACGAAATCGTTCAAGAACTTTATTTATATATGTTTCTTGCGAAAGAGACAACGATCTCTTTGAACGATCTCTTGAAATCTTAACTCTAAGAATGTATGCAACCTCACCTATATCCTTCATCTCAAAGTTGGAAGACAACCAACTCTTGACAGTATGAACAAACTCCATATTGCTTCCGGCAATCAGTATATCATCAACATATAATGATATGATCACAAATTGATCCTTGGATCTTTTGATATATACGCAATGATCCTCATCAATCATTGTAAAATCATATGCCATTATGGCATTATGAAAACGTATATACCATTGTCTCGATGATCGCTTAAGGCCGTATATCGATCTCAAAAGTCCACATACCTTTTTTTCTTGGCCTTTCACTATGAAACCAGTAGGTTGTTCCATGTATATTTCTTCCTCTAATTCTCCATTGAGGAAAGCAGTCTTTACATCCATCCGATGCAACTCAAGATCCATACTAGATACTATTGTCGAATAATGCGAATCGAGGTAAATCTCACTACATGAGAAAACGTATCTTCATAATCAATTCCTTCCCGTTGATTATACCCCTTCGCAACAAGGCGAGCCTTATGCCTTTCTATCGAGCCATTAGCCTTTCGCTTTATTTTGAGAACCCACTTGTTCCCAATAGCTTTGCGTCCTTTTGGAAGATCAACCAGTTCCCAAACTTGGTTTGATTTCATTGACTCCATTTCCTCTTCCATTGCATGAATCCATTTTTCCTTACTAGGGCAATTCAGAGCCTCATTAATATTTCTTGGCTCATCCTCATCTTGTGGAGCAACCATAAAAATTTCCCCTTCAATGTCAAAACGTCGATGGGGAATACTTTGGCGACTTGTTCACCGTATGGAAGATTGTACACTTTGTACATCATTCCCCATTATGCTCCCACTTGGATTAGATAATGATGATGTCATCTCATTATGTGCTTGCAATTGAGAATGAGTTGAATTCAATTCATCACTTCTCATATTACTCCCACTTGGACGAACTCCACTAAGATCATTATCTTGATCCGAGGTTTCAAATAGGGTGTTGTCTTCCCTTATTTCGCCCTTCTTAGGAAATTCATCCTCTAAGAATGTGACATCCCGTGATTCAAATTCAGTTATACTCCCACTTTCCTGCTCACCTATGAACACATACCCTTTTGAGTGTTCGAGTATCTTATGAAAATACTTTTCTTCCCTCGGGGACCCAATTTCCCAAACTTGTGAGAGGACTCATGCGTATAGGCAGCACAACCCCATGGCTTAAGAAAACTTAAGTCCGGTTTTCTACCTGTCCATAACTCATATGGAGTGGAAGTAACTGATTTGGAAGGCACACGGTTAAGTATATAGGCAGCAGTTAACAACGCATCACTCCAAAAGGTGATAGGTAAGTTAGCATGCGCCATCATGGACCTAACCATTTCCAAAAGTAGGGTTCTGTTTCTTCTCTCCGCAACACCATTTTGTTGAGGAGTATATGGAATAGATAATTGTCTTTCTATTCCTTTTTCATCACATAATTTTCTGAACTTATCAGATAAATATTCTCGACCTCGATCGGATCTCAATACTTTTATTTTCTTGTCTAATTGATTCTCTACCAGGTTCATAAATCTTTTGAAACAACTTATTGCTTCAGATTTGTGAGAAATCAAATAGACATATCCGAATCGAGTATAATCATATATAAAAGTAATGAAATAAACAGCCACATGTCTTCCTCTTACATTCATTGGACCATAGACATCAGAATGGATTAAATGCAGAGGAAATTCAGCTCTTTTACCTTTTCCAAATGGTTTCCTTGTCGATTTCCCTTCTAGGCAATGCTTACATATGGGCAAATCGACTTTTTCAATGTTGCCCAACAAGCCCTCTTTGGCTAGTCTATTCATACGTTGTTGGCCAATGTGACCAAGTCTAGCATGCCATACATTCACATCATTATCATATGTATTAGGAGACGTGAGAAGGGAATAACAAACATTTGCATTAACATAATCAATATCTAATACAATGAAACCATCCAGAAAATAACCACAACCATAGTAATTTGTATTCAAAAACAAATCCACACCTCTATCATAGAAGTTCATATTAAAACCTAATTTAACCAACACTAAAACAGACACTAAATTCCGACGAATCTCCGGAGCATACAACACATCATGTAGGAACAAAGTGCGTCCACCACGCATATTTAGTTGGCATGTGCCAATTCCTTTCACTTCAGCTCTGGAGTTGTTTCCCACATAGATCCACTTAGTTCCAGTTGGTACTCGTCGGAATTCCACGAAGGATCCTCTATCCTTCGCTACATGGTCTGTCGCTCCTGAATCCACAGTCCACAAAGGATTAGACTTAGTTAAGAATACAGAACTCGACACAAAAGCAAAGTTCTGAAAAATATAAGGGGTGCATACCTTCTTTGGCTCACGACAGTCGCGAGCATAGTGACCATTCTTGTCACAGTTGTAGCATTTCACCTTGCAAGCTTTTTTTCATGCGAGGACGCTTTCCTCTTTCATGTTGGTTAAACTTGGGTTTCTTCCTTGAAGGACCTCGCTTCCTTGCCTTTCCCTTTATCAAACCAGTTATAGGCGCGTTTGCGCTTGGAGCTCGAAGCTCCATTTGAGCTAGAACTAGCATGATAGAGTTCAAGATCCGGCTTAGCCGCCAACAGCGGTCCTCTTCCAGCTCAAGATGACGCATTGCATCCTCAAAGGTTTTGATATTTTCATTATGAGTCGTGCACCTTCATATGCTCCCAACTCGAGGCAAGGAACGAATCACCGCTTGCACTTGCTGCTCATCCGTAGGACATGGCCAGCATCTTTAAGCTCATTTATCATGTTTGACATCTTTCTAAGATGTTGCTTCATGGTCTGACCATGAGGCTTCTTATAAGAGTCAAACCTAATAGTGAGCTGTCTCAGTCTAGTCACCGAAGTATGACCAAATCTTGCCGCCAATGCTTCCCACATATCTTTGGCATTGTTAAAACGCCTAAACTCTCGCATGACGTCATTTTCCATGCTGCTCAGCAACGTGATGCGAGCAAGAGAGTTCTTTCTTTTCCACGCAACAAATGCTTCTTTGTCTCTCTTATGCTGTGCAGTGCTTCCTTCTTCAGGTTCTACCATGGTCAAGTTAAGAGCCTCAAGTGCTTCTTGCTCTTCCAGCACATTCTGGATTTTCATTTGCCAAATTTCATAGTTGTCACCATTGAGCTTTTCACCTTTGTTCAGCTCGGCAACTATGCTCTTTGTGGCTGAAGCCATTGATCTGAACACATCAGACATATATGCACGAGTTATTAATGCCTATCATTTATGCATCCCTTTTGCACAGATCCATCATATTAATGAATAATTTCAAGTAAGGTTTTAGAATCAAAAGGTCACTACGTTTCCAATCATCCTCCAAAAATCCTAACTTAAAACTATCATTAATATGATTGTCATATGCAAAATCAATTCTATGAAGCTACAAAAACTTCTATTACTACCCACAAACTAACTACCCACAAAGAACCAACAATAATGTAAAGCAAAGATAATTGACATACAATAATATAATAATACTTTCAGTTAATACAACTAACATATAGGTCGCTACAACAACAACAATCAGGTAGTTAACATTACATAAGATGTCCACTAAGCACACTCAACAAAAAACAGCTAATACATCTTATATAAAACCTTCACACAACTGGGAAAGATCCTCTTTTGTTCAATTTCTTGATCTTTTCCCTTGTAACAATGCAGTAATATTCTTTTACAAAATCATTCACAATTTTCTTATATGAAGCAGCATCGTTGACATCCCATATGCGATTCAACACATCTTGCCATTCAGGTGGAAGAGTGTTAATGAAAAATCGCATCATCTTTGACTGTGGCATGGGATGACCATTCCATATGACCTGTTGTATCTTCCCGTTGACTTTAAGAACATGATCAATTAAGTCACCATTCTCCCATCGATAATCAGTCAACTCAGCTATCAACTTAGAAAGCTTTGCCTTTTATTTATCGGTAATCACGCGAATAGGGGAGGCATTGTTCCTGCAACAAATGCAGAACAAATAAGGGATTACATATAATCCACATTGACTCAATTGGAAAAAAGAAACAAATTCTTCTTCTTCTTCTTCTTCTTCTTCTTCTTTTTTTTATTTTTATTTTTTTTTATTTTTTATTTTTTTTCGGGTCAACGGACCGTCGGTCCACGGTCAACGGAAGTCAACGGTCAACGGTCAACGGAAGGGTGTCGGACCGTCGCCCGGTCGGATGGGCCGACGTCACGCGTGCACGCGTGGGATGACGTCACGCACGCGCCCGCGCACGTGCCAGGCCTTCGCGGGCGGGTAGGGTCGGGTCGCCGGCCGGCGATCGCCCGGCCAACCGACGTCGGCGCTGACGTCAGCGATGACGTCACCCTGGCGGTTAATGACCGTTGGGTGACGTCATGATGATGTCAGCACGCGTCGGTCCATGGACCGGCGCGTGTCGGTTCGCCCGCCGGCGGTGCGCATGCGCCGGTTCGCCGACCGGCGCGTGCGCGCACGCGCGGCGGACGAACCAGCGCTCGGGCGCGTGCCGCGCCCACGCGCAGTGGCTTCTGGCCGTGCATGTGGGTGCGTGCGGCGTCCCCCGACGGCGTGCGACGTGTCGCCAGACTCGTCTCGACGTCGCCTTCCTCCCTATGCTATCAGATTTTGATTTCGATTTACGAAAACTCAGAAAAAATGGCAAACAACGCTCGGGTGTCGGGATTTCTCGCCCCGATCCGTACGACCAAAATGCTTTTGCGAAAAATCAATCATAAACATCAAATTGGTCAGGAAAAACGTGAACCAAGGCTCTGATACCAATGTTGGGAACGTCGGATCGCCGAAAACGGATTCGGCACTTAAAACCGAACCCCTAAATCAATGCGGAAGATAAGCCCGGGAATTAAACACGTATCACCGATCGTAAAGCACACCACGGATTCGAGCGTACCTTGTTGGCCACAGATTAGACACCGATGCCGTAAAGAGGAAGAGAAATTAGTCCCGTTCGATCTGATATAGAAAAATTGCCGTGAAGGGAGGACGGAGTCACTTCTTGAGTTTTCTTGGAGAGAGAGAATTCTTGAAGAGAGAGAGAACGTATGTGCAAAATGTCAAGAGGTGTCTTCTCCCTCTCTCTCATCCCTTTTATATGTTCCTCTTTCTATGGGCCTAATTCCCGTGGGCCGGGCCTTTAGGCCCATCGTGGCCGGGCCAACTTAGGCCCATATAATTAAATCCATCAGCCATTGATGGAACGAACGTTTCTTGATGAATTCTTGAACTGATGGGCATGACTTCGCTCTTTCCGCTCTCAATGCATTCAACCTGATGACGTTTCGAACACTCTAGACATCAACATTTCATCTCCATTTCATTCTCCAAAGCTTCAAACGAAACACAAGAGTAGACATTAACTTTCCAAAACAGAGGATCAAGTGTTCAATGCATGAGGAGTTTATTATGCAAAAGATTGTGAACAAAGCAATTGACGGAATAAAAAAAAGAGCCACTTTATCAAATTGTATACTTATGAAGATATGCGTGAGCATGGCTAAGATGAGAATTCTGAGCACATTTTCCACATAGGGACATAACGAATGATATGACTAAGTCGATGCATATTTTATTTTATTGGGGGGTAATATTGATATAACTCTAATATATTTTATATTTCAATATCACATAAGATAACCCAAGACCTCTTCCATTATATTTAAAGAAAATGTTAATACCACACAAAACGTCTAAATTGATAAACTTGTGACAAATTTACTCTAAACTAATATTTTGACCACAAAAAATCTCAAACCGATACAACCGTTACAAATTTATCTCAAACTAATTATTTGACAGTCAAAAATCCCAAATTTGTATATTTGTGACAAATTTACCTACTGTAAGTTTATGTTAAATTGGACTAATATCACGAAAAATCACAAATTGGTACATCTCGAATAAACGGAGGGTAAATTTGAAACCGGTGCACTAGTCAATTACCATGTGTTATCCAACTCAGCCATTTAACGGTAAAATTTAACGGAAACTAATGAATGGTAAATTTGTCATGGGTGTATAATTTAAAGTTTTTGATAGTAAAAAAAATTAGCTTGGCTATCAAAGGCGTACCGATTTGAGATATTTCTTGGTATTAACCATTAGATAAGTAAGCACAAAAAAGGCGGGGGACATCCAAAGCCGTGCTCATGTGTGTGTCGGCATACGACGTGAAGCACCGAATTTTAAGGTAACTAAGGTCGCGAAGAGTTCATGTCAACCGCCAAAAAATGGGTCGTTTTCATCAAAGTGTGGTTTCTCCTCTTCATGTAGAGAGAGAGAGAGAAAGAGAGAGAGAGAGAGAGATTGGTGAAAGTAACCTTAAATACAAAGACAAGGACATCATCCCATAATACGCGAGAGAGATTGGTGAAAGTAACCTTAAATACAAAGACAAGGACATCATCCCATAATACGCGAGGACCCATGAACTAGGATTGCCAAGGGGGGAGGATTTAAGAAGACGTTTAGCAACCTCAACCAACCTCTATTTGGATCGTTTGCCCTTAAAAAAGGTATCGATCGGCCTCGTCAACCCGTCCAATTCCTCTGCCAATTTCCATCCTCATCTCATGTCATCCTCTTTCATTTCTCAATCGGACAACATGCAAAGATCTCCACGAAACCCATGACGCATTATCTGCCAAAAAAAGACTATAAAAATTGCAGAATCTTTCCTTGTTGATCGCGAGAACTTCAGTTACCAGTTTACTGACCGGTTTAGTGTCAACGATTCCGTGTTGCATTTGATTTAGTGAGAAAATTACCAATTCAGCTCTAAACATTTACTATAAACATCAAGTCAATTCTAAAATTTTCAATTGTGCCAACCTAATCCTAAGTCTTTATGTGAAATTCCAATAAAGTATTTTTGATGATTGCTATCGAAAATAGTTGAAGCGACGATTCAAGTAGGATGTCATTTTAAATAAAGCTGACCACATTGACGTGTCATGTAAGCCCTACTTGACGGCGATTGCCCCCTATGGACTACGCCCTAAGGATTGCAGTTGAGTCTCGCCGGAGGTTTAGAATCACATTAGCAGAATTGAAAAGTTTATAATTGAATTGGTATTTATTCATAACTAATTCGATAGGGTACAGGGTGTGTGGCGATGCAGATAAGTATGACCCAATTAGGGAAAAGATCTAGCAACATTTGATGCGACGGTAAAGGATAAGGGCCAGCCAACAAGTTGTTGACATAGGACATTGAATTTTTTTCTGTCAACTTCTAACCTTGCAAGATCAGCTGGGCGTCACGAATACTTCGGGCGTATAGATCTTCTTCTTTTTTTTTTTTTTGTAATCCCCCTCCTTAGCCTTGGCTATATATACGACGGTCGCCTCTCGGTGCAATTTCACGCAGGAAAATCCTCGTTAGGGTTATACCGCTTTCTTTTCTGAGGATCAAGATTTTGCAGAAGCAGCAGCAGCAGACGAGGGAGAAGGAAGACAGCAACATGGGGAACAACACAGCCGGGGAGGTCATCACCTGCAAAGGTAAGAGATATCTTACCCTCGATTCTCGGGTTGACAGCGCCGGTTTCGACCCGGTTTTCGAATGGACTGAAGTGATCGTCCAGGACGGATTTCGTAGTTGTCTGCGCGTTTCTAGATAGCGTCGCATACCATCTTTCGGTCGCGGCTAGGGTTTCATCGATGATGATCGGATGGTTTGGTTTCTGTTTTTGTATCTGGTGGCAGCTGCCGTGGCGTGGGGACCAGGACAGCCGCTGGTGATGGAGGAGATCCTGGTGGATCCGCCACAGAAGATGGAGGTCCGGATTAAGGTCCTCTTCACTTCGATATGCCACACGGATCTCAGCGCTTGGAAAGGCGAGGTGATCAAATAACGAGTCGGGTCTTTGGTATCTCTGCCATTATTTCTTGCCATATCAAGCACTGACATTCCCTCTACTCCTCGTGCAGAACGAATCTCAAAGGGCGTATCCCCGGATCTTCGGCCACGAGGCGTCCGGGTACCGAACTCGAACTCGGGCACACGACCGTCCTCTTTAAAAATCTCGGTATGGAGTGATTTTTCGACTGACGTTTCAGATGAACGTCGATTGGCAGGATCGTGGAGAGCGTTGGGGAGGGGGTGACGGACCTGAAGGAAGGAGACCACGTGATCCCCATCTTCAACGGGGAGTGCGGCGAGTGTGAGTACTGCAGGTGCGAGAGGACCAACATGTGCCGGGACTACGGGGTGAACCCGATGAAGAAGGTGATGGTCGCCGACGGCGGGTGCAGGTTCCGGACTAAGGAGACGGGGGAGCCCATCTTCCACTTCCTCAACACGTCCACCTTCAGTGAGTTCACGGTGGTTGAGTCCGCCTGTGTCGTCAAGGTCGACCCCGGCTACCCCCTCAAGAAGATGGCCATGCTCAGCTGCGGCGTCTCCACAGGTCTCTCTCTCTCTCTCTCCCTCTCTCTTTCTCTCTCGAGTTTTGAACAGTTGATGCGAAGTGCGTTCTCGTTTTGGAAGAGAATCTCTATGCAGAAATCGCAAGGAATGTCTTTTTCCTAGTTTGGATACATACAAAGAATATTATCCGGAAAACCATAACATAGTCATCCTTTTGGACATGAAGGTGTCGGAGCAGCATGGAACACGGCCGATGTGAAGGCCGGGTCGACCGTTGCCATCTTCGGCTTGGGCTCCGTGGGTCTCGCGGTACGTATACATCCCGCCTCCCCCGATCCCCTATCCATTCCGAGCTCTCAATTTCGTCACCGTATTGATTCCGTCGACTTTTATATACGTCCGAAAGGAGCGTGCCCGTTTCACGAGTTGCAATGCAGAGCGTAATCGTTGCTTGCTCGAACGCCCCTCCGCCCGCATGAACGACTCATTAGGGCGGGAAAAGATCCCGTCCATGCGGATGTGAATTTTTTATCTTTTAATTTTTTTTTTTACTTTGATCAAATTTAAACGAGAAGTCAATGTTTATATGCTTCTGTCAACCTCGAAAAAGCATGGCTAAATTGAAAAAAAAAATAATAAGTAAAAAAAATCAAGTGGCCAGTTTTTATTGGGAAGAGAAGTCAACGTCTTCGCGAGGAGAAGTCAAACATCAATCTCCGTGAGAATTGTCACCTTGAAACTCCTTCGATCGTGCGCAGGTTGCGGCCGGAGCACGTGCGAGAGGCGCATCGAAGATTATAGGCGTTGACATCAACCCTGCTAAATTCGTCAAAGGTGATTAATTAATTAAATGATTAATTGGTTTTATAAATTGTCTTAAGTCATCAAAATATAAGAAATTATTTCGATATTTTTATTTATGATGTCATAATGCTGATTCATCATTTGAAGCCCAAGA
This sequence comes from Eucalyptus cloeziana, assembly GCA_014182715.1. Taxonomy (NCBI): domain Eukaryota; kingdom Viridiplantae; phylum Streptophyta; class Magnoliopsida; order Myrtales; family Myrtaceae; genus Eucalyptus; species Eucalyptus cloeziana. Next base: position 7,472,926 of record CM024638.1, read on the forward strand.
GCTAGGGATCACTGACTGCATCAACCCCAAGGAACTTGAGACGGCATCGCATGAGGTATGGCTATGATGCATGTGCTTCGAAAAGAAATCCATAAATTTTAAAAATGAAAATGAAAATAAGGTAGATCCGACAGACGGGAGGGTGTGAGTGGTATTTTTGACTGTTGGAAATCGACGGCGGTTCTTCTGCCGCAGGAGATCAAGAGGTTGACCGGAGGCGGTGGCGTTGACTACAGCTTCGAGTGCACCGGGAACTCGGCCGTCCTGCGCGAGGCCTTCCTCTCCACCCATCTCGTACGTCATCTCCCCTCCATCCAATACTATAATTCCGCCAAAAAAATCAATTAAAAAAATTAAAATTACATTATTTTATTACATGCCAAACATAGTAAAGAAAAAAAAAACAAAGATATGCGTCACATGGTTTTTATAATATTATTTTCATCTCTACTTATCATATAAATAGCATAAGGATCTTTATATGTTTGGTAAGTATCTAACTTTGTGAGGAACTGACACTCGGCTTGTTGCAAGGGATGGGGCCTGACCGTGCTGCTGGGAGTCCACCCGGGCCCGAAGATGCTGCCGCTGCATCCGATGGAGCTCTTCAACGGGCAGCAGATCACTGGCTCGGTCTTCGGCGGCTTCAAAGGGAAGAGCCATATCCCCCACTTCGCCGAGGACTGCATACGCGGGGTAAAAAAAAACAAAAAAATTCACCCCGCCGTTGCGCCTTATCCTTTTCACCACCCAAAAAAAAAGAAGCAAATTTAACCATGTTCGCACGTACGAAAAAAGTCAATTTGAAGGGGGAATATTACTGATTTTTATCTTTATTTTGGCAGGGGGTGAACTTGGAGGAATTCATATCGCACGAGATCCCGTTCGAGAAGATCAACGAAGCGTTCCAGCTGCTCCAGGGAGGGGAGTCCTTGAGATGCCTCATGCACCTCTGATCTTGTCCTTCTCTCCTACTGCATTCGTTGCATCTTAACTTTGAGAAAATGTGACATGTAATGAACCTCGTGATTAAGGCGTATTTCGCATTGAAACCTAGCATTTCGCGATTTCATTCATGCTTCGACGCTTCACGATCGAGTGGAGATGATGGTTACTGTGCTTGATGTCGAGATTCGCGTGTGGATTGACTTAGAAAAGTCCTGAATTTGGAGTGGGGTTCGCACGAGTTAAGAAACCGAAAAGGGAGATTCGGTGTTGCAGCATAGCTTTATCATCTTCGCCATTGATAGAAAAATTCTTACCTAATCCATTTATGGAGTGTAGAAGGTTGAATCGATATGAATCTATATTGTTGTTCTCATTAATATGATTGCCGCATTGTTCTCGATATATATAATTTCACGAAAGCGCCAAAGTAACTCGGAATACCGTTGATGTGCTAGCTGGATTGAGTGTCGGTATGGAGTGTTAGAATTTAATTGATATGAATTTGCATCATACCCCATCATGGGTCTTTTCATTTGTGAATTGAGTGTCGATATAGAGTGTCAGAATTTAATTGATATAAATTTGCATCATACCCCACTGTGGGTCTTTTGTGAAGGTTTCGAGTAGTTTAAAACACCGTTGTACTAGCTGGATCGAGTGTCGATCCATTTATGAAATACTGGAATACAATCGATATGAATTTGCATCGTATCTCATCATAGGAGATTCTCGTTAATATGATTGCTTTACTCTTATCGGTATTATTAGACGATTGCTTGTGTTGATCAAACGAGATGGGTCTTTTATAAAGGTGCCAGAGCAGCTCAAAACACCGCCGACACTCGCCCCATCAACCAAATTATGTTTAGGGTCATTCAAACATATTTACCTCTTTGAATCAACGAGAGAAGATCCGAGAGGATTTTTCATGCTTTGGTGAATGTGCAACTTTTGGATGTACGACTCATTTGTTTAAAAAAAGAAAATTACAAAAATGCTTCATAAACACTAACTCAATTTACAATGCCATCCCTGAATTTTTAATTTGATCAATATGATCTATGAACAACCCAATATGCAATGTCCTCCCCGAGCTTTTAATTTACTAACGGGCATCTCTTAATAAATATAATCCCCAACTCATGGGATGGGAGGACAACTATATTGTTGGGGGTTTGCCTAGGCCCGGCTCATTGCCAATCCATCCAATAGAATTGTTTGACGGCCGGCAAGTCATCGGCTCCATCTTCGGCTGCTTCAAGGAGAAGGACCCATCTCCTTCGTTTCGCCGGACGATTCACGCAAGGGGTCGAGTATCCTCGTCTTCTACTTCAAATTGAACGACTCGTTATATGCACGAAGCATTCTATTTCTAAGGCTTAGACTTCTGGTTCTTTGTTGAACTGGGGAAGAACTTTTGCAGGAATTGAACTCGGATCTGGGGGTGCAAATTCTCCGGGTGGACCGGACCCGGAGGGGATTTTTGGCCCGGCTCAAACAGACCGGACCTGACTTTTTCAAGACCGGCCTGACAAAATATGAAAAGAGGGCCCGGACCGAGCCCGAATTCTTAACAGAAAATGCTATTAGCTATCCAACGTGCAATATCAAATAATTTACACAAAATGACATTTTAAAAACAGAAAAATGAAAGGGCAAATACCAAAAAAAAAAAAAAAAAAAAAAAAAAAAAAAAAAAAATTCTCAAATTATGCCCATTGTAGCATAAATACCTTTAACTTTTTTCTATCATAAAAACCTTAAATTTGCATATTGTAACACAAAAACCCTAAAAAATTTTTGTGTCACAAAAAAACACATATATACCATCTATTTTAATTACATCTAAGGTATATTTGTCATAAATGTATTAATTCAGGGTTTTTTTATGACCTAAAAAAAATGTTTGGGTAATTTGTGTCACAATTAATAAGTTTAGAGTTTATTTGTGTCATAGTGGACATCATTTGAAGTTTTATGTTATATTAGCCAAAAATAAAATTCTTGCTTTCCCACTTTCACATTGCATAATTTTTTTACTTGGGTGGAGTTACAGGCTGGTAATTACAATTTGAAAAGCTCATTCACACCCAGTCGCCTACAGACATGCCATCCTCGTTCAAACGAGCTGGATTCTACTTGAGCAAAAGTTGGAACCGACTCGGAATATACTTTCAGAATATACTCTTGTAACCCCATTTTTTCGTGCGAGAATTGAGGACCCACTTTACACTGCCATAAATTGGCGATTTCTAAAAGAAGTTTTCCTTCTAATTATTGAACTAAGTTGTAAAATTACTGACCAAAAAAAAAAAAAAAAAAAAAAAAGGAACTAAGTTGTAAAATTGAGCAGTATTCCAATGAGCAACTGCAACCAAAAAAGGGTGGCCATTTATTGAATATTGATTGTCGTGCCTACCGAGGTTTTTGCCAAATTTGGATGGACCACATCTCAATTTTCCCGACCCTGCTGTGGAGCGAATTTTGCCGTACAATACAAGTTCTTGTCTTGCCTACTTCCACTACATAGAGGCATGACATACTTTCCATGTGATTATTCAGCACAGGGCCGTGTACATATTCTCTTCTCAGGATACTAATAATAATAATAATTCAATAAACGTCTATTTTACGAAAAATAAATGATTTAAAAATATTTTTCTGAAGATGACCGCTCCAACCTCGCAACCCTATTCCCACTTTAGTGACATGCTGTTAACTAAGGAGATTTCTATAATACTATTAATGGTATCACTAAGTCTGTTTTTTACCATTGGACTATAAAAATGACAAGTATGATGTGGATTAAATAACGATCTCTTCGTCCTTTGAAAAAAAGAAAGAAACCCGCATTTTTCCTCAATCGAACAGGAGAAATCAAACCGGTAATTTACAGTTCCATTTCTAGCAAATTTCCGTCTCCCTTATAGATGAACCATATCTGTCACAGCCATTTATGGAAAGGATGTTTCTTGATGAACTCTCGAACTGATGGGCACGACTTCGCTCTTTCTGCTCTCAATGCATTCAACCTGATGATGTTTCGAATACAGAAGAATAGGCATGAACTTTCCAAAACAGAAGATCAAGTGTTCAATGCAAGAGGAGTTTACTCCATTATGCAAAAGATTGTGAACAAAGCAATTGACGGAATAAAAAAGAGCCACTTTGTCGAATTGTAGACTTATGAAGATATGCATGAGCGTGGCTAAGATGAGAATTCCGAGCACACTTTCCACATAGGAACATAGCGAATAATATGACTAAGTTGATGCATATTTTATTTTATTTGGAAGGTAATATTGATATAACTCTAGTCTATTTTGATATCATATAAGATAACCTAAGACTTCTTCTATTACATTTCAATAAAATGTTAAAACTACAAAAAACCCAAACTGAAACAGTTATAATAAATTTACCTAAAACTAATTTTTTTACCACAAAAAACCTTAAACTAATACATTTATGATAAATTTACCAAAAAATAATTTTTAATTGTAAAAAACCTCAAATTTGTACATTTATGACAAATTTATTATCTATTAGTTTATGTTAAATTAGATTAATACTATGAAAAATCACAAATTGGTACACGTGTCATAAATGGAGGGTAAAATTTCAAACTGATGTACTCATCAACTGCCACGTGTCATCTAACTCAGCTATTTAATACTAAAATTTAACAAGAACTAATAAATGGTAAATTTGTTACAACTGTATTAGTTTGAGGTTTTTTATAGTCAAAAGATTAGTTACGGGCAAATTTGTTATAGGCGTATCAATTGGAGATTTTTCATGACATTAATTTTTAAAGAAATAAGTTTGAAAAGGCGGGGACACCCTATGCTATGCTCATGTGTGGGTCGGCACACGACGTGGCTTGAAGCACCGAATTTTAAGGTGACTAGGATCGTGAAGAGTTCATGTCAACTGCAAAAAATGGGTTGTTTTCATCAAAATCCGGTTTCTCCTCTTCATGTAGGAAGAGATATTAACCTTTGATGAAAGATAGTGAGGGAAACATTAAATGCAAATTTCCATCCCCATCTCACATCATCCTCTTACCTTTCTCAATTGGACAACATGCAAAGATCATCACGAAACCCATGACGCATTATCTGCCAAAAAAAGACTATAAAAATTGCAGAATCTTTCCTTTTTGATTGCGAGAGCTTCAGTTACCGATTTACCGACCGGTTCAGTGCCTAGGATTCCGTGTTGATTTGATTAAGTGAGAGAATTATCAATTTAGCTCTAAACATTTAATATAAATATCAAGTCAGTTCTAAAATTTTCAATTTGGCCAGCGTAATCTTAAATGTTTGTGCGAATTTTCAATGTAGCATTTTTAGCCGATTGCTTTTGACAATAGCTTATGCAACGATTCAAGTAGGATGTCATTTTAAGTTAAGTTGACCACATTGGCATGCCATGTAAGCCATTCCCAGCAGCAATTGTCCCGAAGAACTATGGTGGAGTTTTGCCAAAAGTTTAGAACCACATAGGCTTAAAAAAAAAAATTGGTTAGAAGGAAAAATTTTGTTTCACATAATAGAGAAATACATAATTTCAAAATAAAGCCAATCCTAAAAAGTTACAATTGAGTGCAACTCCGAAAAATGAAACGATGTAATACAACTTGTAGATACTTGCTCATTCCATAAGAACCGGTTATAACTTCAAAGCACAATCGAAAGTTGATCGCAAAAATTGTAACATCTCGAATTTCCAATTTATTTTCAATAAATTGAGACGGGCATTTCATCTGCATGTATATAGTTCTTTTTCCTGAGTCGGCCACTCATGTAAAAACTAGTCTATTAGATGAAGTCGTTAAGAAATTCTAATGCATCAGACTCGAGAATTTGTCCAGGAAGCGACCTTTCAATTGAGCTAATCTGCAAGGATCAGTACGGCACAATTAAAAATTGATTAGAGACGGAGATAGGTCAACTCGACAAAGGCATGTGATCAAGTGTGGGTGATTCCATCAGGTCGCACAATTCTTGTCGATCGGCACTGGACCTATTTTTCTATCGATTGGGTACCTTGTGTCCGTATTTGAAATATTGAGATTACCTCGATAACCGAGAGTTACCAATGTGTCAAAGATGTACATTGTGGCTTGAGAATGATCAATTACAAGTCAAATGCACAAAAATTTCTAAAAGCTACCCGGTAAATTAGGACACGCTAGTATTGTGTCAGAGTGAAATTAACCGTGAAATTGAAATCAAATTCAGAAATTGGAAGTTCTGGTGTGTCACAAATCATTTTAGGAACATTGACTCATCTTTGGAGGATTTTTTATGCAAACCAAGTTTTTCGGCAAATTAATCAAAGTATGGTTAATTTGGCTCAAGAAATTAGTAGGCCCGCTTTCGATCGTACTTTTGAGACCCAAGATAGTCCTATGGTCAAGTGATTATATGAATTTAAATGTGGTGACATTGGATTAATTTTATGGACTTCAATTTGGTTCAATTAGAAGAGAATTGAAGAAATTAATGTACAAGAGAGGAAGAAATTGCACCTATTGGAAGATGTTGTGGAGGATTGAGTTAGTGGAATGTGATGTCACCTTATGTCATGGTGGATGGGGCCAATTGAAGGAGATCTTGACAAGCGGAGGGTGTGGATTTGCCCTAAAAAAGGTGACCCATCAACATCATCTTCAACCTTTGTCTTTGTTTTTGAAATTGGAGGAGAGAGAGAGGAGGCCGACCATGTGACCAGGCCCGATGCCGCCTCCTACGCCCGCTTGGCCGCCCGCTTTGTCGCTGGAGTCCGTCGCCGTCACTGCCGTCCGCGTGCGCAGCCCTGCGCGCCAGCTCATCGGCCCGCGCTGCTGCTTCGGCTGTGCCTTCATTCGCTTGACCAGGTCTTCGTCCGACGTCTCCAACAGCTTCCCACAGTCGCCAACGCGGCCGTGAGCCACCACCGATCGTCGCCTGAGCTGTCGCCACCCATCTCCGCCGATCCCGCGCACGAACGGCCACTAAGCAGCCTTCGACCAGCAAGAAGCAGCAACCGAACTTCCAGCTCCGACCGAACCTTCAAGGCCCATTTTCAAGCTCTTCTCGACCTCCTTTGGTGTCGCCCCAAGGAGATTTGTCGATGGCCTCGCCGTTGTCTTCATCGAGAACTCATTGGAAAACGATTTCGGTGAGTTTAGCTCACTAAACCTTGATTAGAAGGTTAATGATACTTAGGGTATTCTTAGTTTAAGCTAAGTAAGCTTAGGTTGTTAGATTAGTTTAATTAGGTGTGGATTAAATTAAGGGGTGTGATTAGTTTAGGGTGTGTTCAATTAAAGTTAAATGGTTGGTTATGTTAGTTTAATGATGATTGGACTTAAATATATAATTTTGAATTATGTATGTATTTCGAAATTATTCAATTATTTAATAAAGCATTATATTACGAAAATTATTAAAATATTATTATTTAATTAATTTCGGAATAAAATTAATTATTTATTAAATTCCGAAAATTATTTCGGGACCTTATTTTCTTAGAATTTCACGCCGATCGCTACTGTGTATTTAGATTTTGAATTTGATGATTGGATAATGCAAATTGAATGTTGGTTGTGAAAAATATGGATCTTATTCATAAAATCTTAGGTGTCGGGTTTTGATACCAAAATTAGATTTTAAGGATTATATTAAATAGTGGGGTTTGAGAAAGTAAGAAATTAGTGTTTCTGATTCGAAATTAACGTGCCCCCACACGCTTGATTAATTTCTGGAATATTTTTTATGGCACCCCCAAACCCGGTAGGGTCGCCATAGATACCAAATGCTCTACCTATTGCAATACTAGTTACTTGTCTTTAGTAAAAAGGGGAGTTGTGAAGAAGGACCGAGGTTCGCAGGCATTTTTTTTTTTTTAAAGGAGTTTAGCGCAACTCAAAGCGAAATTAGAGACAAGTCTCACCATCCCTCTACTCTCTTAGCGAAGATACAATGCACACCGACTATATATTGAAGGAAAACATAAAGCCGAACTACTTTTATTTACATTTTCAGGATGGACATCTTGGGTCGGTATAACCAAAAAGAAACCAAGACTTTTCACTATGCTTGGTTATATCTCAAAAGAGATCATCGACCCCCTATATTGAAATGTGTAAGACCTTCCATCTACAAGTGTCGGCTCCCTCTTCAAAAGGTGTCAGCTATCTCCAAAAAGTTGCAACTCCCTCTCCTCTTGCGGGCCGTCACACCCATCCTGGTGCATCGGGCGGGCGATGGCGGCGGACAACATCCCTAGCATCACCCCGTCGCGTCGGACATGGACGGACAAGAACTCCTAGATGACGGGGCCCCCAGCCAGGCCCACATCATACATTACCAGCACCCGCACTCACAAAAACACTAATCCAGGGATGATGACGCAAACATGCTCCATGCACTCGACCTCCACATCCGAGGGAAGGCCGTAAAAAGTACCACGCGAGACTGGAGGGAGAGGCATCTCTCTAATTTGAAATGTTAGTCCTCAAAGGGGTGAGTACAATCACTCAGCAGGTATAAGATCCGTTACACTACTCAATGCATCAAACAGAGCAATCAATGCAACATTGAGTACATATAGAGCATACATAACAATCATGTCTCACCTTTTGGTCATGCATGTTACATCAAGGCAGCCACGTGTACATATAGATCACCATATCACGTGTAAAAATCTACAAATGCACTAGTACACACATCATACAGTTATGCATACAATACACGATACCATGTGCACATATCACCATGCACTTATACATGTTATATTACGTAATCGTGCATACATGTCACCATACCATGTACACATATCACCATGCACTCATACATGTTACATTATGCCATCATGCATACATGTCACTATACCATGTGCACATATCATCATGCATACATGTCACTATACCATGTGCACATATCATCATGCATACATGTGACTTTACCATGTGCACATATCATCATGCATACATGTCACTTTACCATGCATGATTCGGTTTTAACTCATGTTTTTCAATTGGATTGCCACATTTTTTTTTTCTTTCCCGGGATCAGTAATTTCATCCCGCATTTCTATCGCTCACACCCAACCTGGCATCGCGAGGAACCTTTGGCACACACCTCCGGGCATCTCGAAACTCCCGAGAACATCCGGCACACACCTCCGGGCATCCGGCATACACCTCCGGGCATCCCGACACTCCCGGGGCATCGTCGGCTCACACCTCCGACGGCATCCATATTCTCATACATCTCTTTTCCAATTTCACATTTGAAATTTACAATGCAATTGGTTTAAATTACTCTTTTGAAATCATGCAATATGCATTGGGAAAATGTCCTTTGATGCAATGGTTTAAATGAAATCTTTCTTTGAGATCATGGAAAATTCATCATTTCTTTAATGTCATATGAAATGCATGAAAGCCATCACACCATTGCATGAATAATAATTCAAAGTATCATGATTCATACAGTAATTCATACAGATCACACATCACAGCATAGTATAGGCCGTGCATTCCAATATCTTCAATTTCCGAAAATATACAGATTGCATAGTTTTCAAAATACAATCGATTAAATATGCAAATGACCTTTAAAAATTACGAAATTTAACTATGTTGTAGTTAAGACATAGATAAAGATATCACACGAAGGACACTTCTCCAAAAGAAATTTGTACAGAATAATATTGGCCATGCATTCCTACATCATCAAGTCCGAAATACACCAATTACACAGTTTTCAATTCACGGTCGATTAAATAGGCAAATGACCTTCAAAAATCATGAAATTTAACTATGTTGTAGTTAAGACATATATAAAGATATCACATGAAGGACATTTCTCCAAAAGAAATTTTTACAGAATAGTATTGGCCATGCATTCCTACATCATCAAGTCCGAAATACACAGATTACACAGTTTTCAAATCACAGTCGATTAAATAGGCAAATGACCTTCAAAAATCATGAAATTTAACTATGTTGTAGTTAAGACATAGATAAAGATATCACATGAAGGACATTTCTCCAAAAGAAATTTTTACAGAATATTATTGGCCATGCATATCAACAAAAGTAGTTACCGAAATCTCCAGATTCAGCCTCTCCGAAAAATAAGGGTTTCATCCATTTATACTTGTTCATTTTGTCCCAAATTTGAGTATGTTGTATTTCAAGGAGTCCTTAACAACTTTCATTAAGGGATCAAGGTAATATTTTCAAAGTAAAGTCACTTTATAGCCCACGAAGTCGCTGGAATTCCAGTACCACGTTCCCAGATCTACCGTCTTAAAAAAAAAATCGTTTCACTAGGCTATACCTGTTAATTTTACCTCAAATTTGAATATGTTAATATTCAAGATGCTCTCTACAATTTTTATGAAGAAGTCGAAGTGAAATTCTCAGTAAAAAGTCACATGCAACACCTGAAATCACCAAGAGGTCAACCAAACAGTCTTCAGATCTAATCTTTTCGTAGAAGGAGGGTTTTACCCTTCAAAACTCAACCATTTGGTCTCAAATTTTAGTATGTTATACTTTAGAACGTTATCTACAACTTCCATGAAGAAGTCGAAGCCAAAATCCGACTCGAACAATGTATGCAAGCAGCTACAACAATCTGGGTCGGGCTATTCACTCGAGAACAGATTATACTTTCCAAAACAACACCCTTAAAACTTCGATTTTTCCACCCTAGACATCCGAAATTCCTCACCATTCAATAGCATAATCTAGACACAACATGCAAGAGCAGCTTCACGGGATCTAACTTGCCTCTAGATCGGGCGACGGTGAGCACACGGTGGTTCACGGCGGCGACGGACTTCTCCCTTTTCTTCTTCCTCGTGCGCAGCCTCTTCCTTCTCTCTCTCGGTTCCTCACCCTCTCGAAATTCTCTCTCTCTCACCCTCACGGACGACAGCCCCTCCCCTTTTCTTTTTCGTATTTTCCTTCCTCCCTAGAATGATTAGCATGTAATCATTATTAAGCATGCATGGATACACTTGGTAAGCCTCCAATGCCACTTGTAAAATGGCATGCAAAAAGAAAAGGGGCCTTTCATGGGCCGGCCCCCTTCCCCCTCCATCCGGTCCCTTGGTCGACAGCACTATTGGGCCTTGTGGGCCGGTCGCGAAAAGGGGTGAGGCAATGGGCTGGTTTTGGGCTTTCAATTGTTCAACCCATCCTCATCCTATTAATTTACCTAATCTTTAATTTTAACAACACCTAATTGAAAATATAAATCACCAAAACTTTGTGACCCATCTAGATAAATTTCAATCCATAATCCACATGGCCAAAAATAGAATTTTCCTTATCAAATAATTGTTTTCCAAAAGCTTGGCCAAAATTCTTAGTGCAAGTCATGAGTTAGAGCACCCCTAAAGATTGGTAAGGAATTCTAGGATGCCACATTTTTAATACGAAGGAAAGATGTCAGGATTACTATTTTAATCGAGGTAATTGAGTGAAACGCATGGTATCCTGGGCTGACCTTGAATTGTTGTTTGTTGGCTAATATGAATCCGTCCTAAGCTGTTGAGCTGGACGTACCCTTTTTGGGATACCCTTATATGGGAGGCCCCACATCAACGGGCTTGGGTCGCAGTTGATTCTGGGCCTATACTCTTTCAGGAACGCCGTCGACGTAGTGACGAAGCCGCGCTCCAAGGTGGGGAGGCGATGCCTAGCATTAATGTTAGTAGATGGCCGAACTACGAGTAGGCTATGCTCTTGTGTGGTAGTGAATAACAATTGGAACGCATGCTGAGTATTATTGATACATCGGATTATGGGACAAAATTGTGTGGCACGGTATGAGACGTGTCATAACGGTTTGGTCTTATAATCCTGACTCCTATGGTTGCTTGAAATGATATTGTTGGCGTTCCAGTTGTTTAAGTTCTTATTACTATCTGTGATTGAGTAATTTGAACTATACTAACCTGCAAGAAGGGAATAAAGCGAGGTAAGTCTTCTATGTAGTGTGGCTAGGCCACCCTTGGGTGTATTTTCTTTTTAATAGGAGTTAGGGGGTAAACTTGCTGAGACAATGTCTTACCCCGTTGTGGGCTCACATTTTTAGGTCCCTAGTGGACGGAGTGGCCAGTTCGTTATGGTGGGCCTTGTGGAGTTACAAAGCTGAAGTTGAAGGATTGGAGATCGTGTTCGATTTGTAGGTCATAGGACAGTTCCTTTTTATAAACCGGCCTTTTGTAGACTTTTGGTTGCAGACCTTTGTTTGTAAACTCCGTTGGTTTATGTATGTGATTGGTTGTGAAATTGCTTCCTACTTTTCTATCCCGTATTTCATTGTCAGGGGTTCTATAGTACACTTCCGCATGTGCATTAATAATGAATTGGGTCGGCGACGCATCCTGGGAACATTGCATTTGTATGACCATGGCGGGTTGTTCGTGTGCTCAGGGTTTGGGGTGTGACAAAAGCTCATATCACTATCAGTGATGAGCACATGCTGAGATATTCCTCTCTAGTAGCTACGGCTTCATCAAAAAGGCGGTGGGCACCTAATTTCAGCATCCCTAATACCATCATCGTTTAGAAAACAACAACACCAACAGGTTGAAAGAACCCATATAACACTTTGTAAAATTCCCAAACCTATAGCTAAATCAAGATTGAAGAGTATCTAAATTTAGATTTAACTCTAAATCAAGACAGAATAATTGCAAATCAGATGCCAGTTGATCAATAAATTACTTTCAGATAAGCCAATTATTGAATGCAACAAATGAGCTTTGGAGATTTGTAGAGTGCTCGACTGTACGGAGCAACCACCTAGAGCCAAAGTGAGCGAGCAGATCCTGAAACATTAGATTTTTCGAAGGCGTGCGCACTTTGATCATCAGAGCTCACAGTGATAGCCACGTCCACAAGATTGGGTTGGGGGGTGCGGCGGGACCCTAAAAGAGGGACCTCTCATCTATCTAATAAATTATTCGATCTCATCAAAGTCCGGTTTCTCCTCTTTGTGTAGAGAGAGATATCGACCTTTGATGAAAGATATGTGAGACTAATCTTAAGTTCGAAAACGGAGTCACCAATTTATTGAGTAGTGTAGTGTCAATCATTCAATGTTGCATTTAATTAAGTGAGAAAACTACCAATTCAACTTTAAATATTTAGTACAAACAACAAGTCATTTATAAATTTTACAATTTTACTAGTGTAATCCTAAATCTTTGCACGAAATTTCAATATAATTTTTCCTCTCGATTGCTACCAAAAATAGCTGAAGCAACGATTTAAATAGGACGTCATTTCAAGTAAAATCGACCACGTTGACATGTCACATAGGCCGCTCCTGGCAGTGATTGTCCAGAAGGACTACGGCTATCAATTGAAAAGTTTAGAACATAATCCATACAATAAATTCACCGCTGGCTTGGTAATTATCCTTTACTAATTCGACGGGGATTGGTTGTCTGGCCACGCAGAAAAGTAAGACCTAATTAGGGAAACGATCCGTCAACATTTACTGCGACAGAAAGGATAAGGGCCAGCTCACCAGTTGTTGACATAGGACATTGAATTTTTTCTATCAACTTCTCAACCGTGCAAGATCAGCCGGGTGTCACGGGTAGTTTGGGGATATGAATCTTCTTTTTTATCCCCCTCGTAGCCTTGGCTATATGTACGACGGTTGCTTCTCGGTGCAATTTCACGCAGAAGAGTCCTCGTCAGTTTACACCGCTTTCTATTCTCAGGAGTAAAATTGTGCAGAAGCAGCAGCCAAAACATCCGAAGAGAGAAGCAAGACAGCAGACATGGTGAACCACACAGCTGGGGAGGTCATCACCTGCAAAGGTAAAGAGACATCTCGCTTCTGATTCTTGGGTCGACGAGCCGGTTTCGAACTGGTTTTCGAATAGAGCGAAGTGATCGTCCAGGACGGATTTCGTAGTTGTCTGTGTGCTTCTAGATAGCGTCGCGCCGTCTTTTGCAGCTAGGTTTTCCTCGATGATGATGGGATGGTTTCTGTTTTTGTGTCCGGTGGCAGCCGCCGTGGCGTGGGGACCGGGACAGCCACTGGTCATGGAGGAGATCCTGGTGGATCCGCCGCAGAAGATGGAGGTCCGGATTAAGGTCCTCTTCACTTCGATATGCCACACGGATCTCAGCGCTTGGAAAGGCGAGGTGATCAAAGAACGAATTGGGTCTTTGGAATCTCTGCCATTATTTCTTGCCATATTAAGGACTGACATTCCCTTTCCTCCCCTTGCAGAACCATTCTCAAAGGGCGTATCCCCGGATCTTCGGCCACGAGGCGTCCGGGTACCGAACTCGAACTTCGGCACACGACCGTCCTCATTAAAAATCTCGGTATGGGGTGAATTTTCGACTGACGTTTCCGATGAACGACAATTGGCAGGATCGTTGAGAGCGTCGGGGAGGGGGTGACGGACTTGAAGGAAGGAGACCACGTGATCCCCATCTTCAACGGGGAGTGCGGCGAGTGCGAGTACTGCAGGTGCGAGAGGACCAACATGTGCCGGGACTACGGGGTGAACCCGATGAAGAAGGCGATGGTCGCCGACGGCAGGTGCAGGTTCCGGACCAAGGAGACGGGGGAACCCATCTTCCACTTCCTCAACACCTCCACCTTCTGCGAGTTCACAGTGGTCGAGTCCGCCTGCGTCGTCCAGGTCGACCCCGGCTTCCCTCTCAAGAAGATGGCCATGCTCAGCTGCAGCGTCTCCACCGGTCTCTCTCTCTCTCTCTCTCTCGAGTTTTGAACAGTTGATGCGAAGTGCGTTCTCGTTTTGGAAGAGAATATCTATGCAGAAATCGCAAGGAATGTCTTTTTCCTAGTTTGTATACATACATAACATAGTCATCGTTTTGGATATGAAGGTGTCGGAGCGGCATGGAACACGGCTGACGTGAAGGCTGGGTCGACCGTTGCCATCTTCGGCTTGGGCTCCGTCGGTCTCGCGGTAAGTATACATCCCGCCTCTCCCGATCCATTCCGAGCTCTCGATTTCATCATCGTATTCGTCCCGTCGATTTTTATCTACACCCGAAAGGAACTTGCCTGGACAACAAGCTGCAGAGCGTCATGGTCGCTTGCTCGAACGCTCCTCCACCTGCGTGAAAAGCTCATTTAAAACAAGCAACAGCGACGTTGTCTAGGGCGGGAAAGGACCCCGCACTAGGGGTGTGCAAAAGAACCGGGACCCGCCCGGACCGTCCGGAACCAGAACGGAACCGCCCAGAACCAGTGGTTCTTAAGGGAACCGGTCCGGTTCCCAGTTTCAATTTATGGGAACTGATGGGTACCGGTCCGGTTCCCGGTTCCATGAGCAGATCCACCCGCCCTCTCACTCGGACCGAACCGGTTATGGACTATTCTCTTTTAATTCCCTTGAATAGCATATCACCAAGCCATCATCCACACCTTTTTGCATTTGTGGGGACTGAAATAAGGTTTGCTTGTTTAACAGTGAAGAAAATTTGTTAGCTTGGGAATCTTCTAAATAAACTTTGCAAGCAGAATTTTGCCTTGCTATATAGAGGATAGTGGGGGGTGGTAGCACTATATGATAAACATCGTCTGTTTGGCTCTAGAAGTGGCCTTGCGTGGACATTATGCAAATGATGATGATGTAAATCTTCTAAATTATGTGGTGGCGCTAAGCCGGTGAACTTGCCCATGCCAATGGTGCAAGTCCGGCCCTTTAGCAAAGAGAGAATCAAGAGAAATGAATGTGTATGATCATTGAACTGTTTAGGAGATCTTTAATAATTTCGGCTACGGAGGGGATCGTTGACGGTTGGTAGTGTTGGATATTTCAATAATATTTTGAAATATTTACAATAATAACTTCGACAATAGTTATGACCGCATTGAAGACCATCATTAATTTTAACGGTCACATAACGGTTTTTTAACGGTCATACAACGGCTTTTCAATCTTTTTGTAACGTTTAATTTATTTCTCAAATAAATCATTCATTATTTTACAACGGCTCTTTTAACGGCTCTATTTTGTCTGAGTATAAAATCTCATAAGGCAATCTTAAAATTACAAAAAATGAAACAGAGAATATTCTTTCTTTTTGAAATCTTTCCTTTCCTTTTCCTTGCTGGGTTATACACATACGTTGTTTCTGTTCCTTCTAATATTCAGTGCGGAATATAGAAGAAGGTCTGTTGTATCTTGGGAGGATAGCCGTCAGAAGCCTATCGCACCGAGTTTCGCACTCCGAGGGGCGGAATTATCCTTAAGGACAGTGCTTACGCTTGCACGCCTCAGACAAATTTATTTGTTCTCATCATCTTTTCCTACAATCTTAAGGATAATCCCATGGAGCATCAAGTTGATACTGCTGTTGATGCCTCAATCTCCACCAGTCCAGTTGCACTACCACCACTACCACATATGTCCTATGCCAAACCAGTCCCCGACATATCGAAGATCGAAGTTTTTAATGGCAACAATTTCATAAGGTGGCAAGAAAGGGTTTTCTCTATCCTAGATTGCATGGTGTGGCTTTCGCACTTACGGAGGCCGAACCAACTGATAACAAGCTTCGAGATCAATGGATACCTTCCAATAAGGTATGTAGGCACACAAATTATTAGTACTCTTTCTAATGAATTGTTTGATGTCTACTGTCCGTACAAGGAAGCGAAACAAATATGGGACTCCATGACTGCAAAGTACACTGCCGAAGATGTGGGCAGACAAAAATTTGTAATCGGAAATTATTATCGATGGGAAATGTCCGATGATAAGGAGATCAAGACACAAATCAATGAATATCACAAGCTAGTGGAGGACTTGAAGGCAGAAAACATCAATTTACAAGAAGAATTTCTTGCGGGCCTGCTGATTGAAAAGTTGCCTGAGTCTTGGAATAACTACAAGCAACAACTCAAGCACAAGGACAAACAATTGTCACTAGCCGATCTGATCGTGCATATTATCATTGAGGATACAACTCGCAAGGAGATCAAAGCTGCCAAAGCTAAGGAAATTGCTACCAGGGCAAATTTGGTGCAAGGCAAATTTCAACATCGCCAAAACAGGTATTATAACAAAAAACCTGATTACAAACCCAATGTTGCTCACCCCACCTTCAAAAAGAAAGGCTCTTGCTTTGTTTGTGGAAAACCAGGTCATCATGCAGCGCACTGCAGAAAGAGAATAATGGGAAATAACAATCCCGCTAAACCAAAAGTCAATTTGGTTAAAGCAGATGACTCAAGTGATATAATTGCTGCGGTTATTTCCCAAGCCAACATTGTGGCCAATGTGAAAGAGTGGGTGGTAGATTCAGGTGCTACCAGGCATATTTGTGCAAACAAAAATGCCTTTTCCTCCTACACACCAGTAGGGGAAGGAGAAGAAATTATTTATCTTGGTGATTCAAGAACAGCTCAAGTTCTTGGGAAAGGAAAAGTTCTTCTCAAACTCACATCTGGCAAGACCTTGGCCTTGAATGATGTATTACATGTCCCTAATATAAGGGCAAACCTGGTTTCAGTAGCGCTTTTAGGAAAGGTTGGGGTGAAGGTGTCATTTGAATCTGATAAGATTGTAATGACAAAAAATAACATCTTTGTGGGAAAGGGTTATTGTAATCAAGGACTTTTTGTTCTTAACGTTTCCAATGTTATCAATGAAAATGCTACTGCTTTCTCTTACTTGGCTGAATCTGTTGATTTATGGCATGGTAGATTAGGTCATGTTAGTATTTCTTATATTAAGAAAATGCAAAAACAAGGTTTAATTTCTGGAATTAAAAACTCATGTTTTAATAAATGTATAATATGTGCCGAAACAATATTAACAAAAAAGCCTTGTTTTTCTGTAAATAGAGAATCTGATTTATTGAGTTTAATTCATACTGATCTAGGAGATTTAAAACAAACTATGACTAGAGGAGGTAAAAAATATTACGTGACCTTCATTGATGATTTTTCTAGATTTACTAAAGTTTATTTACTTAGGCATAAAGATGAAGCTTTTGATATGTTTCTTTTGTATAAAGCCGAGGTAGAAAACCAATTGGATAAAAGGATAAAAAGAATTAGATCAGATAGAGGTGGAGAATATGTATCGCTTAACGATTTTTGTGAAAAGGAAGGAATTATTCACGAAACTACGCCTCCTTATTCCCCTGAATCTAATGGCATAGCTGAAAGAAAAAATAGGACTTTGAAAGAGATGATGAATTCTATGCTTGTTAGTTCTAATGCTCCAAATAATTTATGGGGTGAAGCTATTTTATCCGCATGTCACATCCAAAATAGAATACCTCATAAGAAAACTGGTAAAACACCCTATGAATTTTGGAAAGGTTATCGTCCTAATTTAAAATATTTGAAAGTGTGGGGGTGTCTTGCGAAGGTTATGCTTCCTATTTCTAAGAAAAGGAAAATAGGCTCTAAATCATCTGACTGCATGTTTATTGGTTATGCTGAACATAGTGCTGCATATAGATTTCTTGTATTAAAAAGTGACGTGCTTGATAATAATACTATAGTTGAGACAAAAAATGCAGAATTTTTTGAGCATATTTTTCCATTAAGTGTTGATACTATTTCTCCTGCACCTCTTCATAAAAACGTTTTCGAAAATTCATATGATGAATTGAGAAGGAGCAAAAGAATAAGGAAAGAAACTTCTTTTGGGAATGATTTTTATACTTATCTTATTGATAATGATCCTTTGACTTATTCTGAAGCAATATCTTCCTCAGAAAGCAATTTTTGGAAAGAAGCTATAAAAATCGAAATTGATTCTATCTTACAAAATCAAACTTGGAAATTAGTTGATTTACCACCCGGTGCAAAACCGATTGGTTGTAAATGGATTTTTAAAAAGAAATATAATCCTGATGGTTCTGTTGATAAATATAAAGCAAGATTAGTTGCAAAAGGTTTTACTCAAAAACAAAATATTGATTATTTTGACACTTTTGCTCCGGTTACAAGAATTTCATCAATTCGTGTTTTAATTGCTTTGGCTTCTATTTACAAACTTATTGTTCACCAAATGGATGTTAAAACAGCTTTTTTGAATGGTGATTTGGAAGAGGAAATTTACATGGTGCAACCTGAGGGCTGTATTTTTCCTGGCCAAGATAACAAAGTTTGTAAACTTGTTAAATCTTTATACGGCTTAAAGCAAGCGCCAAAGCAATGGTTTGAGAAATTTGATGATGTTCTAGTTAATAATGGTTTTTTCTCTATTGGAGTAGATAAATGTGTATACACAAAAACTGTTGATGGTGAATTTATAATTATTAGCTTATATGTTGATGACATGCTTATTTTTGGTACGTGTATTGATGTAGTGAATGAAACAAAATGTTTTTTGTCTTCTAAATTCAATATGAAGGATATGGGGAAGCTAATATTATTTTGGGTGTTAGAATCATAAAAAGTGATAGTGGCCTAATGCTTACTCAAGCACATTATGTGGAGAGGCTACTTAAAAATTTGATCACTTTGATGTCAAACCTGTGAATACTCCTTATGATTCTAATATCCAATTAATGAAAAATAAAGGAGATGGTGTAGCTCAGTCTAAGTATGCTC
This sequence comes from Eucalyptus cloeziana, assembly GCA_014182715.1. Taxonomy (NCBI): domain Eukaryota; kingdom Viridiplantae; phylum Streptophyta; class Magnoliopsida; order Myrtales; family Myrtaceae; genus Eucalyptus; species Eucalyptus cloeziana. Next base: position 7,492,464 of record CM024638.1, read on the forward strand.
AAATTATTGGGAGTTTGATGCATTTGATGAATTATACTCGACCCGATATAGCTTATGCTGTATGTAGGCGAGCAGATATACACAAAATCCCAATGATGATCATTGGACTGCTTTGAGCAGATTAATGAAATATTTGAGAGGAACCATGGATTATGGTATTTTATATAGTGGATTTCCTGCTGTATTAGAAGGATACAAAGTGATGCTAATTGGATTTCGGATTCAGATGAGACAAAATCCACTAGTGGATATGTGTTTACCCTTGGTGGAGGTGCTGTCAGAACTTGGAAGTCAGCCAAACAAACAATAATTGCTAAATCCACCATGGAGTCGAGTTTGTGGCTCTAGAATTGGCTGGCAATGAGGCTGAGTGGTTAAGGAACCTCTTAGCGGATATTCCTTTGGGAATGAAACCGACACCTTTCGTGTCTATGCATTGTGATTGCCAAGCGGCAATAGCCATTGCAAAGAATAGAACTTTCAATGGTAAAAATAGACACATTCGATTGAGACATGATGTAGTAAAGCAGCTGCTTAAAGATGGAACTATGTCCATCGATTTTGTAAAGTCAGAAGTGAATTTGGCCGATCCTCCGACTAAACCCGTGGGAAGAAAATTAATTTACGACACATCGAGGGAATGGGACTTAAGCCAATTGAGGAAAAACAACAGTGATGGTAACCCAACCTATGTGATTGGTGATCCCATGAATTAGGTTCATATGGGTAATAACAAGTCACTTGTTGTTCTAGTGATGCACTATTAAAAAATTATTGTCCATCCTAAGATGATAATAGTGCAAAACTGTAAGGAAAAAGAGGTTGAGCTAAGCTCTTAATGAAATTCCATAGTCATTATTGATAGTGTATTAAGCTGCAGAATACACTTGATGGAATCACTTATATAAGTGTGGAGTAGGGCCACTCCTATGAGAATTTTTGGCGAAAATCTCTAAAGCACTTATGAATAAACCAAGCACACACATAGCCTATTAGCGCAAAACCACGTTGAACAACAAAGTCTGTGGGGGTGCAATGTGATTGGTGAAAATTATAATTCACAAAAGAAATTTTTGGTTCATAGAAGTTTCAAACTTCACCAAAATTTCGTGAATTATATTTCATTTTTTCTAGGGCTGGTTCATAGCCTAACAAGCACGGTTCCGATGCATTACACTCCAATAACCCAGCATCATATTAATTTTATTTTCAAAATCTTTTGAAATATGTGGGGATTGTTGGATATTTCAATAATATTTTGAAATATTTACAATAATAACTTCGACAATAGTTATGACCGCATTGAAGACCATCATTAATTTTAACGGTCACATAACGGTTTTTTAACGGTCATACAACGGCTTTTCAATCTTTTTGTAACGTTTAATTTATTTCTCAAATAAATCATTCATTATTTTACAACGGCTCTTTTAACGGCTCTATTTTGTCTGAGTATAAAATCTCATAAGGCAATCTTAAAATTACAAAAAATGAAACAGAGAATATTCTTTCTTTTTGAAATCTTTCCTTTCCTTTTCCTTGCTGGGTTATACACATACGTTGTTTCTGTTCCTTCTAATATTCAGTGCGGAATATAGAAGAAGGTCTGTTGTATCTTGGGAGGATAGCCGTCAGAAGCCTATCGCACCGAGTTTCGCACTCCGAGGGGCGGAATTATCCTTAAGGACAGTGCTTACGCTTGCACGCCTCAGACAAATTTATTTGTTCTCATCATCTTTTCCTACAGGTAGGTTTTTTGTGCCATTCTTAGTAGGGTGAGGGGCTTGTTCACACTTGTTCTCGTTCTATAATGAAATTTGACAAATAGCAAAGAGCCAACATGGTGTATGGATTACTGACCAAAAAAAAAAAAAACATGGTGTATGGATTGATAATTATGGAAGGTTCACTAATATTCCAAATGATTTTGTCTAAGACTACGATCATGCGATAATTAATTGAAATTAGATAAAATGGGCATCGACCCACAGGCATAGGGAAACGAGTGTCGCAAGTCGTGATGGCGTAGGGTCAGATGGGATCTATTTCACTCCGACCGAAGATTTATTTTAGTTCAGTCGCATGATTGATCTATTTTGCAAGTCGTGAAGGTGGACCAGTTCTATGGATTCACCCAAGAATTGGACCGGACCGGTGGTTCGGTTCCCGGGTGGATCCATGCAACTAGCGGGCGGTTCCCGGTTCCAATTTTTCGGAACCAATTCTTAGTGGGCGGTTCCCGGTTCTAGGTCGGGAACCGCCCACTTGAACCATGCATACCCCTACCTTGCGCATGTGGATGTACATTTAATTTTTTTATTTTGTTGAGTTTGGCCAAGTTTAAAACGAGAAGTCAATGTTTATATGCTTCTGTCAACCTCGAGATCGCATGGGCTAAATTGGAAAAAAAAAAAAAAAAAGTAAAAAAAAATCGAGAGGTGAGTTTCTATTGGGAAGAGAAGTCAACGTCGTTGCCGGAGGAGAAGCCAAACATCAATTTCCGTAACGTCACTTCGATCCTGCGCAGGTTGCGGCCGGAGCACGTGCGAGAGGAGCATCTAAGATGATAGGCGTTGACATCAACCCCGCTAAATTCGTCAAAGGTAATTAATTAATTAATTGATTGATTTCATCGTATCATCTTTGGTCATCAAAATCTAATGAATTATTTTGAATATTATTACCTATGGCATCATAATGCTGGTTCTTCATATGAAGCCCAAGCGTTGGGGATCACCGACTGTATCAACCCCAAGGAGCTCGAGACGGCATCCCACGAGGTATGGTTGGCTATAACGCATGCTCTTTGAAAAGGAAAGCCCACTAAAAATTAACCAAAAAAGAAAAAAGAAAAATAAAGTAAGGTAGATCTAACGGACGGGAGGGCATGAGTGATAGGGATGAGCATGGTTCGGATTAAGCCAATCCAACGCCTAATCTAGAGACTAACCCGTACAACATTGGTTCTCAATTTTTTGGACTGAGAACTGACCCTATTGAGCCTAGAACCAAGGATCGAACCGACCCTATGAGTTCAGTCTGATTTCAAGGTTATCTCAGAATCAATCATTTATTTTTTTCGTTTCCTTTTTTATATTACTTCAAAGGATAAACGTACTATTTTAAATTGCATATTCATTAACAATGCGACATTGAACAATCAAATTATGAACATCAATATATCAAACATAAATATAATATGAGCAACAAACCATAAAAATAAGGTTTAATACCCTGAAAAACCCCAAACTAGTATACTTGTGACAAATTTACCCAAAATTATTTTTTTTACCACCAAAATCCCCAAACTGGTATACTTTTGACAAATTTACCCCAAATTGGTACATTTGTGACAAATTTACCCTCTGTTAGTTTTCGTTAAATTTTACTGTCAAATTATTAAGTTAAATGACACGTGACAATTGACTGGTATACCAATTTGGGATTTTACGCTCCGTTTATCACAATTTACAATTTTTGTGATTTTTTTGTGATATTAATCAAATTTAGTAGAGGGTATATTTGTTACAAATTTACCAGTATGGGAATTTTTGCGGTCAAATAAATTAGTTTTGGGTAAAATTGTCATAAATGTACCAGCTTATGGTTTTTTTTATAGTCAATCGAGGTAAATTTGTCATAGGTGTATCAATTTAGGGTTTTTCATGGTTAAAACAATAGTTTATGGTAAATATGTCACAGGTGTACCAATTTGGGGTTTTTTAGAGTATTAACCCTAAAAACAAACATGCGAGACAAGCAAATAGAGGCAAGCAGCAATGTGAGTGAATAGAGGTGAGCGAAGAGAGGTGAGTTGTGAGCAAGGCAAGCAAGGCCAAGGCAAGCAAGCAAGGCCGAAGCGACTGAAGAGGGTTTTTGCTTTTTCTTTTTTTGCCGAATTTGGTATGGGTTTAACCTTTCTAACTTACATGACAAATTGAATTGCAAAGAGAATAGAGAAGGTACCAGAATTTAAGTAGACTAAAGCATATATTATACGATATATTAGATATAAGTATATATAAAATATTATATGCAGGGTTGGTCTAGGCTGGATCAATTGTAATCTTCGAGAACCAAGAATTAACCTGCACAGTGTAAAGTGCAGGAGTCTCAGAACTAAAGATTGACCCAGTTCCTTAGGGACCGGACCAGGACTAATTGGGTTGGGTCGATTAGGGTCGGTCCAAGGTTAACCCTAGAGCGATGTTTACCTCTAGTAACTTTACTTCTAACCGTTGGAAATTGATAGCCGTTAGTCTGTGCCGCAGGAGATCAAGAGGTTGACAGGAGGCGGTGGCGTTGACTACAGCTTCGAGTGCACCGGGAACTCGGCCGTCCTGCGCGAGGCCTTCCTCTCCACCCATCTCGTACGTCATCTCCCCTCCATCCAATACTATAATTCCGCCAAAAAAAATCAATTAAAACATGAAAATTACATTATTTAATCACATGCCAAACATAGTAAAGATTAAAAAACAAAGATATACGACACACGATTTTTTTAATATTATTTTAATCTATATTTATCATATAGATAGTGTAAGGATCTTTATATGTTTGGTAAGTATCTAACTTAGTGAGGAACTGACACTCATTGCAAGGGGTGGGGCCTGACTGTGTTGCTGGGAGTCCACCCGGGCCCGAAGATGCTGCCGCTGCATCCGATGGAGCTCTTCAACGGGCAGCAGATCACCGGCTCGGTCTTCGGCGGCTTCAAAGGGAAGACCCACATCCCCCGCTTCGCCGAGGACTGCATGCACGGGGTAAGCAAAACAACTCAACTCGCCGTCCCGTCCTATCTTTTTCACCACCCCCTATTTTCCCCCAAAATGCAAAATTAACTATGTTCGAATGTACGTTAAAATAAATTAATTTGAAGGGGGAGAAAATTTACTTTGTTTTTTTTTTTTTTTTTGGTGGCAGGCGGTGAACTTGGAGGAGTTCATATCGCACGAGCTCCCGTTCGAGAAGATCAACGAAGCGTTCCAGCTGCTCCAGGGAGGGGAGTCCTTGAGATGCCTCATGCACCTCTGATCTTGTCCTTCTCTCCTACTGCATTCGTTGCATCTCCTACTGCATTCGTTGCATCTTAACTTTGAGAAAATGTGACATGTAATGAACCTCGTGATTAAGGCGTATTTCGCATTGAAACCTAGTATTTCGCGATTTCATTCATGCTTCGACGCTCCACGATCGAGTGGAGATGATGGTTACTGTGCTTGATGTCGAGATCGCGTGTGGATTGACTTAGAAAAGTCCTGAATTTGGAGTGGGGTCCGCACGAGTTAACAGACCGAAAAGGGCGATTCGGTGTTGCAGCATAGTTTTAACGATTTTGATGGGCACCAAACATTAGGTGTTGCAGCATAGCTTTATCATCTTCGGCATTGATAGAAAAATTCTCTTACCTAATCCATTTATGGAGTGCAGAAGGTTGAATCGATACGAATCTACATCGTTGTTCTCATTAATACGATTGCCATATATATTTATATATATATATATATATATATATATATATATATATATAATTTCATGAAAGCGCCGAAGCAACTCGAAATATCGTTGATGTGCTGGCTAGATTGAGTGTCAGTATGGAGTGTTGGAATTTAATTGATATGAATTCGCATCGTACCCCATCATGGGTCTTTTGTGAAGGTGTCAGAATAGTTTAGAACACCGTTGTGCTAGCTGGATCGAGTGTCGATCCATTTATGAAATGACGAAATATAATCGATATGAATTTGCATCGTATCTCACCGTAGGGGATTCTTGTTAATATAATCGCTTTGTTGTTATCGGTATTATAAAATGATTGCTTGTGTTGATCAAACAAGATGGATCTTTCATAAAGGTGCTAGAGCAGCTCAGAACATCGTCAATACACAAGTTTGCCACTATCAACCAAATTATGTTTAGGGTCATTCAAACATATTTTACATCTTTGAATCAACGACCGAAGATCTGAGAGGATTTTTCATGCTTTGGTGAATGCATAACTTTTGGATGTACGACTCATTTGTTTAGAAAAAGAAAATTGTAAAAATGGTTCATAAATATTAACTCAATTAACAATGTCGTCCCTTAATTTTTAATTTGTTCGATATGATCCATAAACAACCCAATATGCAACGTCCTCCCCGAGCTTTTAATTTACTAATGGGCATCTCTTAATAAATATAATCGCCAACTCATGGGATGGGAGGACAACTATATTGTTGGGGCTTTGCCTGGGCCCGGCTTATTGCCTATCCATCCAATGGAATTGTTTGACGGCCGGCAAGTCATCGGCTCCATCTCCAGCAGCTTCGAGGAGAAGGACCCATCTCCCTCGTTTCGCCGGACGATTCACGCAAGGGGTCGAGTCTTCTCGTCTTCTACTTCAAATTGAACGACTTATTATATGCACGAAGCATTCTATTTTTAAGGTTTAGACTTCTGGTTCTTTGTTGAACTGGGGAAAAACTTTTGCAGGAATTGAACTCGGATCTGGGAGTGCAAATTCTCAGGGTGGACCGGACCTGGAGAGGATTTTTGGCCCGGCTCAAACAGACCGGACCTGCCTTTTTCAAGACCGGCCTGACAAAATATGAAAAGAGGGCCCAGACCGAGCCCGAATTTTCTTAACAAAAAAAATGCTATTAGCTATCCAACATGCAATATAAAATAATTTACACAAAATGACTTTTTAAAAACCAGAAAAATGAAAGGGAAAATACCAAAAGAAAAAACAAAAATCTCAAATTATGCCCATTGTAGCATAAATACCTCAAACTTTTTTCTATCACTAAAAACCTTAAATTTGCCCATTGTAACACAAAAACGCCAAACTTTTTTTGTGTAAAAAAAAAAAACACATATATACCATCTATTTTAGTTACATCTAAGGTATATTTGTCGCAAATGTATTAGTTCAAGATTTTTTTATGACCTAAAAAAAATGTTTGGGTAAGTTGTGTCATGATTAGTAAGTTTAGAGTTTATTTGTATCATAGTGGACATAATTTGAAGTTTTATGTTATATTAGCGAAAAATAAAATTCTCGCTTTTCCACTTTCACATTGCATAATTTTTTACTTGGGTGGAGTTACAGGCCGGTAATTACAATTTGAAAAGCTCATTCACACCCAGTCGCCTACAGTCATGCCATCCTCATTCAAACGAGCTGAATTCTACTTGAGAAAAAGTTGGAACCGACTCGTAATATACTTTCAGAATATACTCTTGTAACCCCATGTTTTCGTGCGAGATTTGAGGACCCACTTTACACCGCCATAAATTGGAGATTTCTAAAAAATAAATTTCCTTCTAATTATTGAACTAAGTTGTAAAATTGAGCAGTATTCCAATGAGCAACTGCAACCAAAAAAGGGTGGCCATTTATCGAATATTGATTGTCGTGCCTACCGAGGTTTTTGCCAAATTTGGATGGACCACATCTCAATTTTCCCGATACTGTTGTAGAGCAAATTTCGCCGTACAATACAAGTACTTTTGCATATGAATCTTGTCATGCCTTCTTCCACTACATAGAGGCATAACATACTTTCTATGTGACTATTCAGCACAGGGCCGTGTACATATTCTCTTATCCAGATACTAATAATAATACTTAAACGTACGTTTAGTTTACGAAAAATAGATGATTCTAAAATATTTTTCTGAAGATGACCACTCCGACCTTGCAACCCTATTCCCACTTTCGTGACATGCTGTTAGCTAAGGAGATTTCTATAATACTATTAATGGTATCACTAAGTCTATTTTTTACCATTGGACTATAAAAATGACAAGTATGATGTGGATTAAAATAACGATCTCTTTGTCATTTGAAAGAAACAAAGAAACCCGCATTTTTCCTCAATTGAACAAGAGAAATCAGACTGGCAATTCACAGTTCCATTTCCGGTAAATTTCCGTCTCCCTTATAGATGAACCATATCCGTTATAGCCATTTAGGGAAAGAACATTTCTTGATGAACTCTCGAACTGATGGGTATGACTTCGCTCTTTTTGCTCTCAATGTATTCGACCTGATGACATTTTTTTTTTGTTGGAAGATAGTGAATATCATTACTAGCCCGCAAAAAGGGCACCATTACTTGGAAAGTCTAAACATAGTATGGAGATTAAGGGTTGAGGAGGACAATAAACCCAATTACTAGGAAGGGAATTGGCTTGGTGGGCTTTAGCAACCCAATCCGCGGCCTTGTTGAACTCCCTCAACTTGTAGAAGACAGAAACGCCACTCATCTGGGCTAGAAGACCTGTACAATCAGCTACAATCGATTGGGCCTGCCAAGGGAGCTCTTCTTGGCCCAATAAGCACTCAACCAAAGAGAGGCTATCTGAAGATATGAGCACTTGCATATCAGTTGCAGCAAGGAGTTCAAGTTGGAGATCAATTCGGCTTGTTCGTGCTTTCCGTTCTTCCTTTACCCACAAGAGGGCTTCTCTCACGGCGAGGGTTTTTGCAACCTAGGCGGTCGGAGCAGAGATTTTCTTTGCGAAACTGGCAACAAGGAGCCCAACAATAGTCCGATAAACTCCCACAACCGAGCCCTCCATTGTCGAGCTACACCAGGACGCATCGACATTCACCTTCAGCATCTGTGGGTCAGGTGGTTTCTAGTTTTTCGAGCTGCTAGGGTCTGTTTGCTGTCAGCTAATTCCTTTCTTTCCCTTGGTGAACCATTTCATGCAGAGATCTACTGCAATTCAAGCTTCTGCTTAAGTGCAAAGTGGATCGAGCTTCTTCCCTTGGAACACCGCTGAGTTGCAAGTCTTCCAGATTTGCCACAGTAGGGCAGCAAAGCGAGTCTTCGGTTCTGATCTGGTCCTTGAGGTGAGGTTTTCTAAGATCCATTTATCAATTCAAGTTATACATGCTGGATTTGTGTTAGCTTGAAAATCAGGGACTGATCATAGCATTTTTGTAACATCCCGATTTTTCAATTCTATTTTCAGTAAATTGAAATGGGCATTTCATCTGTGCGCATATAGTTATTTTCCCTGAGTCGGCCACTCATGTGAAAACTAATCTATCAGGTGAAGTCGTTAAGAGATTCTAATGCATCAGACTTGAAAATTTGACCAAGAAGCGACTTTTCAACCGAGCTAATTTATAAGGGTCATTATGGCACAATTAAAAATCAATTAGAGACCGGAGATAGGTCGACTCGACAGAGGCATGTGATCGAGTGTGGGTGATTCCACCAGATCGCACAATTCTTGTCGATCGGCACATAACCGGCTTTTCTGTTGTTTTGGTACCCTGTGTCCGTATTTGAAACCTTGAGATTACCCCGACAACCAACAGTCGCCAATATGTCAAAAATGTACATTGTGGCTTGAATTGATTCAACCACAGGTCAAATGCATGAAAATTTCTAAAAGCAATCCGGTAGATCAAGACGCGCTAGTATCGTGCCAGAGTGAAATTAACCGTGAAATTGAAATCGAATTCAGAAATTAGAAGTCATGTGGTGTCATAAATCATTTTAGGAACATTGACTCATCTTCGGAAGATTTTTCATGCAAACCGAGTTTTTCAGCAAAATAATCAAAGTACGGTTAATTTGGTTCGGGAAATTGGTAGGCCCGCTTTTGGTTGTACTTTTGGGACTCAAGATGGTTCTATGGTCAAGTAAATATGTGAATTGAAGTGTGGTGACATTGGATTAATTTTATGGACTTCAATTTGGCTCAATTGGAAGTAGATTGAATGGAATTGAAGAATGTGATGTACAAAGTTTAAAAATTGGTATGCCATGGCGGATGATGAAATTTGACCTATTAGGAAGATTGTTGTGGAAGTTTTGAGATAGTGGAATGTGACATCATGTGATGTCATAGTGGGGCCAAAGTGAAGGGGATTTGGACAAGTGTAGGGTGCACAATTGCTCTAAAAAAGGTGGGACTTCACTTCAACCAATCACCATCATCTTCAACCTTTGGCTTCTTGGAACTAGGGAGGAGAGAGAGAGAGGAGTTGCGACCGAACTAGGCTGCCCGACGCCTGACTTCGCTTGCTCGATGTCGCCGCTCGTCGCCATCACCGTTGCCACCCGTTCGTGCGTGCCGCCCCGCGCGCCCACGCGCCTCTCACTAGCTAGCTTGCCGCTCCGCCAGCCTCCGCCCGAGCCTCTAGCCGTCATCCCACCTCGCCAGCTACCTACTCGCCACTGCCAGAGTCGCCGAAGGACCGCCGAAGCCACCGCCCGCCATCGCACGAGCTGCCGTCGCCCATTTCCACCGGTCTCACGCCCAACCGGTGACTGGAGCGCCTCCGACCGAGCTTGGACAGCAACCGAAGTTCCAAGCTAGATCTGGATCTTCAAGGCCCATTTCGGGTGCCTTCCGGTCCTTGTTTGGTGCCGCCTCGAGGAGGTTTTCCGACCACCTCGCCGTTAGCTTCGCCGGAGACTCATCGAAAAGCGATTTCGGTGAGTTTAAACTTCAATTAGAGGGTTAATTATGCTTTAGGTGTGCTTAGTTTATGTTAAGTGTTATTAGGTGGTTAGTTTAATTTATTTAAGAGTAGATTAGATTAAGGTGGTGTTTAATTTAAAGTATGTTTAATTAAGGATAAGTAGGTTTATATTAGAATAAGCCTTGATTGGACATAAATGATTTATTTTTTATTTAAATAAATATTTCGAAATTATTTAATAATATATTATTACTCGAAATTATTAAAATATTATTATTTAATTAATTTTCGGAATAAATTTAATTATTTAATAAATTTCGAAAATTATTTAGGGACCCTAAATTCTCAGAATTTCACACTGATCGCTGCTGTGTATTCAGATTTTGAAATTGATGGTTGGAAATTATAAATTGAGTGTTGATTGTGAAAAATATGGATTTATTCATAGAATCTCAGGTGTCAGTTTTGATGCCAAAATTGGATTTTAAGAATTATATTAAATAGTGGGGTTTGAAAAGGTGAGATATTGGTTTTCTGAATCGAAATTAACGTGCCCCCACACGTGAATAATTTCTAGAATATTTTTAATATGAAGAAAAGAGGCCGGGATCACTATTTTAAATTGAAGTATTGAGTGAAATGCAAAGTGTCATGGGCCGAGTATGAATTTATTGTGTGTTAATTAAGAGGAATTTGTCTTGGGATGTTGAGCTGAACTTGCCCTATATGGGATGCCCCTTACAACGGGCTCGAGTCGCAGTGGATTCTGGGCTTATGCTCCTTCGGGAACGCCGTCGACATAGTGACGAAGTCGTGCTCCAAGGGGGGGAGACGATGCCTGGCTAAATGCCAGTAGATAGCCAAACTTCGAGTAGGCTATGCCCATGTGTGGTAGTGAATAACAATTGGAACGCATGCTGAGTATTATTGATGTGTCGGATTATGGGATGGAATCGTGTGGCATGGTATGGGACATATCATAACGGTTTGGTCTTATAATCCAGACTCCTGTGGTTGTTTGAAATAATATTGTTGGCATTTCAGTTGTTTAAGTTCTTATTACTATATGTGATTGAGTGATATGAACATGTTTGAGTGATTTGAATTGTGCTAACCTGCAGGATGTAACTAAGGCGAGGTAAGTCCTTTATGTGGTGTGGCTACGCCATCCTTAGGTGTATTTTCTTCTAATAAGGGTTTAGGGGGTGAATTTGCTGAGACAATGTCTCACCCCGTTGTGGGCCAAAATTTCAAGTCCTTATATGGCACTGGTGAAGGACTGGAGGCCCAAAGTGTAGAAGGTGAAGCCTAAAGAATTTACGATCCTATTGGACTAGTTCGTCATAGGGCAATTCTCTTTTGATGGGAGTCGATTCCCTTTTTGCAGACCTTGTTTTATGAACTTGTAGTTTAAAACCTAACTTAACAATTTGCCTTGGATATATTTGCACGATAGTTTGCAATGTCTATAAGGGTGGTTGCTTTTAAAGTGGAACTTTAGAATCTTACTTTCCTATTCCATTGTTTTATTGTCCGAGGATTATTTATATGTTTTCCGCATGCGTATATTAAAAAGAAAAGGGTCGCCGATGCATCATGGGACGTCGGTATTAAATCAACCTAGGAAAGGGTTGGATGCGTGCTCGAGGATCGGGGCGTGACAATTTTTGTCCAGTCGTAATGTGACATCTCGATTTTCAAATTCTATTTTCAGTAAGTTGAAATAGGCATTTCATCTGCACGCATATAGTTCTTTTCCTTGAGTCGGCCACTCATGTGAAAATTAGTCTATCAGGTAAAGCCGTTATAAGATTTTAATGCATCAAACTCGAGAATTTGATCAAGAAGCGACCTTTCGATTGAGCTAATCTGTAAGAGTCATTACAGTACAGTTAAAAGTCGATTCATGCCACAGCGGAAAAAGAAATTACACCCATTGGAAAGATTGTTGTGGAAGCTTGAGATAGTGGAAGATGACCTCATGTGATATCATGGTGGTTGAGGCCAAAGTGAAGGAGATCTTGACAAGTGGCAAGTGCTAATTGGCCCTCATAAAGTGGGGACATCACTTCCACCAATCAACTCCATCTTCTACATTGGGTTTTGTTTTGTTTTTTTTTTTTTTTTGAAATTGGGAGAGAGAGAGAGAGGAAGCATTGTGTGATAGCCAAGCCCCCGCCTGACCGGCCGCTCTTTCACCGCACGCCGTTCGTCATCGCAAGCCATCGTCATCTTTGCCGTTCACACGTGCCGCCCGCACGCCAGCTCGCCCACTCGCCAGCAACCTTGCTCCACCTTCGTCCGTCGCCCAACATTCCGTTGACCAAGTCGTCCAGCTGCTGCCGTCGTCGCCAAGGCCATCGGAGGACTGCCGGAGTCGCCATCCAGCACCGCTTGAGCTGCCGTCGCTCGTTCCCGCTGGTCCCGTGCCCAATCGGTGACTGGAGCACCACCGTTCGGCCAAGGGCAGCAACTAAACTTCTAGCTCTCACCGGATCTTCAAGGCCCGTTTTAGGCGCCTTCCGGTCTTCTTTTGGCATCGCCCTGAGGAGGTTTTCCAACCACCTCACCGTTACCTTCGCTGGGGACTCATCGAAAAGTGATTCCGATGAGTTTAGCTCACTAAACCTCTATTAAAGGTTAATTATGCTTTAGGTGTGCTTAGTTTATATTAAGTGTTATTAGGTGGTTAGTTTAATTTATTTAAGTGTAGATTAGATTAAGGTGGTGTTTAATCTAAAGTGCGTTTAATTAAGGATAAGTAGGTTTATATTAGAATAAGCCTTGATTGGACATAAATGGTTTATTTTTTATTTAAATAAATATTTCAAAATTATTTAATTATTTAATAATATATTATTACTCGAAATTATTAAAATATTATTATTTAATTAATTTTCGGAATAAATTTAATTATTTAATAAATTCCAAAAATTATTTCGGGACCCTAAATTCTCAAAATTTCACGTCGATCGCTGCTGTGTATTTAGATTTGAAATTGATGGTTGGAAATTATAAATTGAGTGTTAATTATGAAAAATATGGATTTATTCATAAAATCCCATGTGCCAGGTTTTGATACCAAAAATTGGATTTTAAAAAGTATTAAATAGTGGGGTTTGAAAAATGAGATATTGGTTTTTTGGGTCAAAATTAACATATCCCCACACACGTGAATAATTTATGGAATATTTTTAATATGAAAAAAAGAGCCAGGGATCATTATTTTAAATTGAAGCATTGAGTTAAATGCAAAGTGTCCTGGGCCGAATATGGATTGGTTGTGTGATAATTAAATTGAAATTGTCCTGGGCTGTTGAGCTGGACTTGCCCCTATATGAGATGCCCTTTACAACGGATGCGGGTCATAGTAGATTCTGGGCCCATGCTCATTTGGGAACGCCGTCAACGTAATAACAAAGTCGTGCTCCAAGATGGGAAGATGATGCCTGGCTAAATGTCGGTAGATAGCCGAACTGCGAGTAGACTATGTTCATGTGTGGTAGTGAATAAATGAACATTGGAATGCGTGCTGAGTGTGATTATTGTTTATGTGAAATTGATTGCATTCCAGTTGTTTCAGTTCTCACTACTACCTGTGATTGAGTGTTATGAATTGTACTAACCTACATAAATGAAATAAGACGAGATAAGTCTTCTGTGTAGTATGGCTAGGCCACCCCTAGGTGTATTTTTTTTTTTCTAATAAGGGTTTAGAGGGGTGAACTTGCTGAGACAATGTCTCATCCTGTTGTGGGCCAAAATTACAAGACCGTAGATGGCTGAACCCCCGGAGCGATACGGTCTCCTAGTGCAAATAATGGAGCAAGTGCACATTTTTCCCGATCCTAATAGTCATTGGATCTACGAGCTAATTAGGTCCACGGTCTGGATCTAGGAGGCTGTGAATGTCAAGGTGCCTCATAGATATAAGGCTTGGTTCTGCTTCGGGCCCAATGGTTTCAGGATTGGTCCACTAGATGGTTTTGATATTCCACCTGTTGTGATAGAAACCATTCTAGGTGAAGGCACAGTTGACCCTCTCGATGGTGGAGTGGATGACCCGTTGTCTCCGGAGGCAAATCAGTCAGAAGTGGGGTCGACAAACCAGTCCGATTAGTAGTCATAGGGCGGTTCATTCTTTTTGGTGGATCGATCCCTTTTTGTAAATTGATCCTTTTTTTTTTTTTGTATATGAACTCTGGCATGAGTATATATGAAAGTATGTTTGTTTTTTTTTTTTTTTTGAATGAGTTGGTTTTTCTGCTGCCCTATCTTGTAAGTCTTGTCAGGGGTTTTATAATACGTTCCGCATGCACATAATAAGTGAATGGGGTCGGCAACATTACCTGGGAATGTCGCATTTGCATCGCCATGGCGGGTTGTTCACGTGTCTCAGGGTTCGGGGCATGACATGAAAAATGATGAAGATGTGCTCCGTTGTTTCTGGAGCTTGGCCACAAATCTGGCAAGTTGGGTCAGGTATCATTTGTCTTCTATACAAATTTTCCTTTGTTGGGAGAGAGTTGCTACATATATTCCAGAGTAAGAATCTGATTTCGGGGGAAGTCGGGAGCCTCCATATCTCATACCAAAGTGACTTGGGTATTTGATAAGAGGGAGATGGGTTTTGTCTAGTGGCGGGATCAGCTAGGTTATGTGTGCAGTTATAGCCGCTCTTTACGGTATATGAGCCTGACTTGTTTGTTGTCCATACAAGTTTGTCTGGGTTGGGGTGCAAACTAAGAGGGTCGGCGAGAATCTCTTTTACTATATTGTTTGGAAAAAGTTCTTTAACTCTATGCGTATCCCATACCTTGGTATCTTTGTCAATTAATTCAGCCACCATTCTTGGATCTTCTTTATTTGCTAAACCTATAATTCTTCCAGACGGCAGCCATACATCTTCTCTGATTCATATTATCAGTCCATCACCTACCTTCCATCTAGTTGCAAGTTCAATTGCATCTCTCCCCACCAATAAACTTTGGTACCCCCAAGAAAGACGGGTACCTTTGTTTGCTGCCCAAAAGTCATATTGAGGATAATACAAACTTGTTAGTACTTGGCACCATAAGGAATTTGGTTGTTTGACAAGCCGCCAAGCTTGCTTTCCCAGCATGGCTTTGTTGAAATCCACCAAATCTTTAAAGCCTAGGCCTCTATAATCCTTTCTGGTTTTTAAAACTTCCAATTTCTTCCAATGAACTCCTTTTATAGCTACGTTCTATTTCCACCAAAAGGAGGCCACTCTCTTGTCAATAGTGTGACAAATGGAGGTTGGGATTTTTAAAATGGACATTGCATATTGGGGAAGGGCTTGAATAACCGTCTTAATGAGAATTTCTTTTCCTACCTTTGAGATCAATCTCTCTTTCCATCCTTCAAGTTTCCTTTCTACTTTAGTAAGGATCCAAGCAAACATTTGTTTTTTTGTTCTTCCCCAATCAGATGGGATTCCGAGGTATTTATCTAGACTTTCTGAGATAAGCACTCTCAACTCAGCTGCTAGGTTATGTTTAAGAGTGTGAGGACAATCTCTCCCAAAGAAAAGGCTTGATTTATTGAGGTTTATAACTTGTCCGGACACATAACAGTATTGGTTCAACACATTGGATACATTTTGGGCTTCTCATATCGTGCCATCTAAGAAGAAAATGACATCATCAGCAAAGAGGAGGTGAGAATGTAGAATTGAGACGAATACCCCTTATATTTCCATCTTGTATAGCTTTGTTCATTAAGGTTGAGAGGATATTGGCCATGATGATGAAAAGATAGGGGGAGAGGGGGTCCCCTTGTCGGATTCCTCTAGTAGGTGTAAAGGCAACTGAAGGTTCACCATTAAGTAATATGCTAAAAGATACCAATGAGATGCAATACTTTATCCACATGATCCATTTCTCATGAAATCCCAACCTCAGCATATAATCACATAGAAAATCACATTCAACTCTATCAAACGCTTTTTGCATATCTAGTTTTAGAATGGCTTGGAATTTTCGCTTCCTCCTTCTCACCCTTAATTGAAGAATCACCTCTTGAACAATAAATATGTTGTCTTGTATTTGTCTGCCATGCTGTTTGCTCTTTAGAAACTATCATTGGCAGCCATGGTTTTAGCTTATTTGCCAACACTTTTGCTATAATTTTGTAACTGAAATTGCAAAGGCTTATAGGTTTGAATTGGGTGATATTTTATGGGTTTATTACTTTGGGAATAAGAGTAATATGCGTTCTATTAGGCTCTAGTTCAAACGTACCTTGATTGAAGAAGGATTGTACCATGCTGAATATGTCGTCATTTATGATTGGCCAATGATTCTGGTAGAATAAGCCATTTAGCCCATCCAGACCCGGTGCCTTTTAACCCCTAGCTGAAACACAACAGCCTTTACTTCTTCTCTTGTGGCTGGTTTAGTCAGATCTCCATTTATCTCCTCCTTGATTACCACTTGGCATTGCTCTAATACAGGTTGGTTGTTTCAATCTCCAACTGAGATGAACAAAGATTGATAATAGCTGCTGATGTGATTACTTAGAGTCTCCAGATCCCTATACCGGG
This sequence comes from Eucalyptus cloeziana, assembly GCA_014182715.1. NCBI lineage: Eukaryota > Viridiplantae > Streptophyta > Magnoliopsida > Myrtales > Myrtaceae > Eucalyptus > Eucalyptus cloeziana. Next base: position 7,509,464 of record CM024638.1, read on the forward strand.
TTTGATGATCTAGCCTAAGCATAGAGATTTTATTCCTCTACTTTCTTTGAACTGTAGTTGCATGGAAGTATTTGGTGTTTTGATCCCCCCATTTTAACCATTCTATTCTAGACTTCATGCACCAGTACATCTCTTCTTGCCTCCACAAATCTTCAATTTTCCGGATAATGTTACTAATTTCCTCTATATGTTGCTCCCCAGTTGTTGTATTTGTTAACTCCATAAGCCAAAATTTGAGGTGGTTAATATTTTTTTGAGCATTTTTAAACTTCCTCTTACTCCATTTGTGTAATTTAGCAACCACCAGCCTTGTTTTGTGTGTAAGACTAGTTATAGTAGAATTATTAGCATGCCAAGCTCGTTTAATTACCTTCTCACACTACGGATCTTCTAGCCAAATTGGTTCAAATCTGAATTTTTTTTTACTTTTCTTCTCCTTTTGATGAAGGTTTAGGACTATCGGGCTATGGGCCGAACCTATTGCCGATAAAGCAAAGGCCATCACATTTGGGTACATTACTCTCCACTCCAAATTGCTTTGTGTCCTGTCTAATCTCTTTTTAACTGATGTGCTACCTTCTCTGTTGTTGGACCAGGTAAAAGCACAATCCTTGCTTCCAATGTCCAACAGAGAACAATCATCCAAAAACCCCCTGAAATTTTGTATCTATCCACTTCTTTACATCCAACCTTTTCCCAATGATAAAGTATTTCATTGAAATCTCCAATACATAACCATGGGAGAGGATTGGAGTAGCTGCTTTCTTTAACAGTGCGCCATAATCTTTGTCTCTCTTAGAAATTTATTGATGTATGTAGAAAAGATATCCTCATAAGATTGCCGCTATTAAGATCCTTACATTTTATAGTGATAAGCTCCCCATAACTTCCTTCCACTTCCACTTTTACCTCATCATCCCACATCATTGCTAATCCCCCTGCTATGCCAACTGGTTCGATAGTGAAAGAAGCTATAAAATGAGTCATTTTCCTCACTCTCTCGATAACAGGATTCTGATTTTTTGTTTCCATGAGGAAAACCAAGTTTGGCCTTTCTTGAGCCACTAGGGCTCTGAGATGCTGGACTATCAAGGGAGTGCTAAGCCCTTGACAGTTCCAGCTTAATAGTTTCATCTTTGCTCCAGTGGCTTATTAGGGCCAGCCACCATAACCCATGTACTCACCCCTTCCCAAGACAGAATTAGGGCATCCAAGAGTTGATTTTCATTTACCACAAGCTCCTGTGTTGTTTTCTTCTCATAAGGACTAACATGCCTTTGTTTTTTAGCCACTAGTGCTTTATATATCGACTTACCTTTCTTGGTATTTTGAGATGAACTCTCATTCCCAGCAAGGGATAGAGATAGTGCTTGATGCTGAACTGAGTTATGTCTTCTAATAACACTCATATGTTCTGTTTTGTCAAGTTGAACAAGAACAAGTGCCAGCGAGTTGTTTGCTTCTATCGTTGTTTTCATGGTTGATTCAATCACCTCTGTTTGAGTTTCCATAACAAATTCTTCTTCTAAGACCGAGGGTTCGATTTTATCATAAAAAGTCTTCCAGTAAGAGCTTTCTTCTCTTATTTCTACTTTCAACCATGATCCAAACCAACCTAGTTTGTCCTGAGCTAGGCCCATCTCTTCATAGGGTATTTCAGTACAAAAATTTGCATAATGCCCAATCCGACCACAGGAGTAATAATAATGAGGTGGCCTTTCATACTTATAGTCAATCCATCATTTCTTATCCCCACAATTTATCACGGTTCCTGTTTTGAGGGGGTTGGACAGATTCAGCATTACTCTCGCTTTTCCAATTTTCTGGGAGTTATTACCTCTCGCCTTGATTTTTATCTCCTCAACTCTTCCCAATCTTGAGGCTAAAAGGCGTATGGCATCTTCATTAACTCTAGCTTGAGGTAGGCCTCTAAAATGTACCTAGAACGCATAATGCATAAATTCATAACAATACTCAGGTATGTTTGGATCTCCCTCTTTAAGGACTAGAAAATTACTAGCGAAAGACCAATGTCTAGTTTCTAGCACCCTTCTTTTTTCTTCACTAGATTGGAAGATAAATGAGAAGAAACCTAGTTCAATTAGCTCACATTTCACTAAATCTGCTTTCCATGCTCTTTTCATAGTACTATAGAACGCCTGAAAATTAACATTGGGTTTCGAATATAGTTTTCCATAAAGAGTTAACTCATTTTGTTGTTTTTCTTCTTCTGGAATGTTATCCCCTAGATCTATGATGTCTTCTTCTGACTACAAATCTCCCATTCGCCTGCACAACGCTGCTAACTGGAGGTGATTTTCCTCACTGTTTGTCATTCCCTGTCCAGTTGTTAATTTGCTAATACACTATGGGGTTTTGGCTATGGAGTGAAGGGAGCTCTAGTTGTGATGACTTAGTAATGGAAATTTATAACAGGTGATTCACTGAAAGCTACTAATAGACCCACCGACAAAGGCAGAGAACACCAAAATAAAAGATCCAAACCACTATCAACTTCTCAGCAACACAATCGTTAGATGGCTTTGGTCATAGCTTGGAGACAAATATAGGAAAAGAAACCTGGAGGAGTAGATGAGTCTCAGCAAAGCTTCAATCGATCTTGGGTCATCCAAAGAAAGGAAGAACTGAGGGAGCGACACTACCCAGCAGTGCTTTCAAAGATGAGGATGGGATGATATGGCAGAAAACCCATCGACATTATCGAATCTTTTGACATTGGTCACCATCCAGAGATGAAACGGTAGGAAGAAGAGGGTTTAATTAGGTGGAGGGCCACTGAAGTAGATTGCTTCCGGTCTTCAAATCGAACACGACAGTCCTTGGAAAGTATGAATGGAGTTCATAACTCTCGATTTTTTTGTAAGGATTTGAGCTCAATAAACCATCATATGACACATCTCCTCTCGGTTTGAGGTTTTCTCTCTATCTCTAGTAGATAGCAGTTTTCCAAATCCCATTCCACCAAACCCTAAATTTGCCAATCATGGCCGTTTTCAAGCATGCTCCACCTGATTAAACCCTCTTCTTCCTACTGTTTCATCTCTGGATGGCGGCCAATGTCAGAAGATTCAATAATGTCGATGGGTTTTCTGTCATATCATCCCATCCTCATCTTTGAAAGCGTTGCTGGGTAGTGTCGCTCCCTCCGTTCTTCCTTTCTCTGGATGACCCAAGATCGATTGAAGCTTTGCTGAGACTTGAGATTTACTTGATGACGTTTCGAATGCAAAAGAATAGGCATGAACTTTCCAAAACAGAAGATCAAGTGTTCAATGCGTGAGGAGTTTACTCCATTATGCAAAAGATTGTGAACAAAGCAATTGACGGAATAAAAAAGAGCCACTTTGTCGAATTGTAGACTTATGAAGATATGCGTGAGCGTGGCTAAGATGAGAATTCCGAGCACACTTTCCACATAGGGACATAGCGAATAATATGACTAAGTCAAAGCATATTTTATTTTATTCGGGGGGTAATATTGATATAACTCTAGTCTTTTTTGATATCATATAAGATAACCAAGACTTCTTCTGCTACATTTTAATAAAATGTTTAAAAAAAAAAAAAAAAAAAAAAAAAAAAAACCCAAACCGATGCAGTTATAATAAATTTACCTAAAATTAATTTTTTTACTACAAAAAATCTCAAATTAGTACATTTATGATAAATTTATCCAAAACTAATTTTTAACAGTAAAAAACCTCAAATTTGTATATTTATGACAAATTTACCCTCTATTAGTTTATGTTAAATTAGATTAATACTATGAAAAATCACAAATTGGTACACTTGTCATAAACGGAGGATAAAATTCCAAACTAATATACTCATCAACTGTTATATGTCATCCAACTCGATCATTTAATGCTAAAATTTAACAATAACTAATAGGGATAAGTGTTCCAGAAGTCCTAAGATTTGTCACGAAAATGCATTTCAGTCCTAAAACTTGCAAAAAGTGCATTTAAGTCCTACAACTTGTCAAAATGTTTCAAACGAGTCCTAAAATCGACGCCATCTAATTTCTTAATAGAAAAAGCTGACGTGGCCCCCGCGTGGCTTTTTTTAATCGTTTCTCTCTCCTCCATTGAGAATAGTTTTAAAAAAAAAGCCACGCATGCAAAACGACATCGTCTCCTCCTTTCTTATTCACCACGACGTCGTCTCCCCTTTCTTCTTCACCACAACGTCGTCTCCCCCTTTGTCTGTACGTCTTCTTCACCATCGTGTTCTCCCTCCCCTCTCCGTCTCTACATATTCTTTCACTTTCCAAGTGTCCCCTAAGCCCCAAATCAAATTCATCCGAACCCTAAGCCTCAAATCGAACTCATCCAAACCTTAAGCCCCAAATCGAATTCGTCCGAACCCTAAGCCCCAAATTTGTGATATGCAGTTCTCTTCCGATTTGGGTCCTCATCGACCTCGAGTTTGACGCTCGTCGTGAGTTCGTGTTCTTTCCTTCCTTTGATGATTGTGAGTTCATGTGAAGACCTCTTTAAGGGAGTCTGGAAATCTCAGCGGTGAAGCGATTGGCGTCGGGGACGACGACAGGGTCAGCGACGACGATGGCGACTCCTCATCATGCATGTATTGCTCTCTACATTATAGCATTTGGGTATCTCATGGTAATGCTACAATTTTTTGTTTTTGTTTTACAAAGGTGCTTTAATCTCTGCATTATGCAAAACGACGTCAATTGGCGTCCTCATTTCTTCATTATTTGGAGTTCAGATAGCTCGAGTTTGACACACGTCAACTTTATGTTCTCTTCTTTGACGATGGCGAGTTCGTGCAAAGACATGTCTTGTGGGCATATCAGCGTCTCAGCGGCAAAGCGAGTGGCATCGGGAACGGTGATGGTGACTCCTCATGCAGGTATCGCTCTCTACATTACGGCATTTGGGTATGTCATAGTAATATTACCATTTTTGTTTGTTTTGTTTTGCAAATGCGTTTTACTCTTTACATTATAGCGGCATTTTACTCTCTGCATTATGGTTGTTTTGCATTTTCCAATTCTTACGATAAATTATAACATTGCTGCAAATTAGAACATTGCTCTCAGTATCGATCATGTAGTTGCATTGTGGTTATAAAGTGGATTATGCTAATTTGTTGTTTCTGTATTGATTGTTAGTCTTTTATAAAAATATCTTCAATTTAGAACTTGAACATTGCTTCAATAATTTGATGATTGAAAGTGCTCTACTTTTTGTTTCTATTCCCTTGTAGGTCCAATGGCCGAGAACAAAGTTTATGTCACTATTCGCTATGGAGGTAAATTTAAAGTTGGCCCACCATTGGAATACATAGGTGGAAGGGCTGATGTTGCTGAAATAAGTTTAAGTAAAAGTTCACTGTCTAGTATAATTAAAGCTATTGAGGCTTTGGGTGTGTGTAAAATAGAGAAACTCTTTTACAGAGTTCCTGGAAGTAAGACTCTTGTAGACGGAATAACTCTTAGGTATTTATGGGATAACTCTGATGTGATGGATCTATTTTATTATCATATGTGCTTTGAAAATATTAAGCTATATGTTAAGCATGTTGATGATGAAAAGGCAGGAGCTGAGATGGGGGGTGTTGAGATGGAAACTGAAGGTATGTCTAATGTGATTAGGAATACTGATGATGATGAGAATCGGGATGAAGTTGCCAATAGGGATCTAGATGAGGAAGAGGATGATGATGCACATAATTTGGTGAATATGGAACAGTTGAGTGATGATGATGACTTTGAATTGGTTAATGCAAGGAAAAAATTAATGGAATTTTCAGCAAGACATAGGCTCCAAATTTTAAATTATAGTGAGGCAAAATCGTTAGATGATTCTGGATACGAAACAGAGTATGCTGATTTAGATGAGAAAGACAATCTTTAATCAATTTTAAATGATGAGGGTGACGAAGAGGTTGATGTTATTTCAAGGAGGAGAAGTAGGTTCCCATCATATAATCAAAGTGGTACAAATCCAGAATTTATTGTTAACATGACATTTGAGGATGCAACTGAGTTCAAAAATGCAATTTTGAAGTATTCTGTGACTAAGCAAAGAGCAATCAAATACACTAAGAACACAAAAAGCTTTATAAGAGCCAGATGTGCCCAGAAAAATTGTAACTGGATGATCTATGGTGCTCTTGATAGCAAAACTGAGTAATTTCATTTGAGAAAGTTTATAAATCAGCATATATGCAGTATCACTTTAGAGAATAAGAGAATGTCTAGCATTTATTTAGCTAAGCACTTCGTGATTCTCATTTCTGCAATGCCTAAAATCAAAGCACCTGAGTTAAAGAAATTAGTTAGAGGACAACTTGGAGTAAATGTCACTTTCAGTCAGTGTAGGAGAACAAAGTTGAAAGTATTGAAGGAACTGCAAGGTAATTACAAGAAGGAATATGCACAGATATACAGCTACTTGGGAGAGCTTTACACTGCAAGCCCTTCAAGCAATTTTAAATTGAAAGTTGAAAGGCCATTACCAAATTCTCTTCCATTATTTGATATGGCTTATATTTGCTTTGATCATTGGATTAGATCGATTTTTTTAGGGGTCTGATCAAAGGTGAGTTGTTATGTGCTGTTGGAATGGATGGCAACAATCAGATGTATCTAGTGGCATGATGTTGACACCTAAATTTTGGCGATTTACTTTATTTATTTATTGCATAGAAAATTATGGATTAATTTTATCCCTAAAAAAAATATTAATTGCATACGATATAGATTTAGGTGCATTTATTTTTAGTTTGCATGTCTCGCATTTATTTATTGGACTAGCCGTGGATAGGTTCAAATTGGTGATTTTGAGCTACAAATTGAAAGGCCGAACTAAGCCCGCAAAGCGAATAAATTGGCCCAAACTCGATTTTTAATGATCGGAAATTATCTCGTGAGAAAATAGGAATTCGAAATTTTTTGCGGGATATGATGAATTTTTTGGATAGGGCAGATATGAAACAATTATCGCGTTTGGAAAAGTGAATATTGCGTTTTTTAAAAAATCTTCATGGATATTGATTTTGAAAAATTAAAAAACCCTAATTGATGGCCTATATAAAAAAAAAAAACGTAGGGTTTTTTAAGGGGGCCACAAATTGAGATACACGGCCACACAAGGGGAGGCTCTATGTTTTTTGCCTCCTCTTGGTCAATTCCGTACTCTCGAGGTCGAGAACACACTTTCACAAAGAAAAACAGACGAAAGAGTCCAAAAAGGTTTTTTGGCGTTTCCCGAGGAAGTAGCTCAGTGTCGTCGTGCAGCAACCCAAACCAGTATTCACCGCGTTCAGTGCGTTTGTCGACGAGTCTTGCTGTCCTGGACCCTTATGATCGTCCCAGATCTCGGTCACCTCGCGGTCAAGCTTCTTACACCCCAACGTGAAGCATACACAAGATAAATTCATTATCTCTCGTTGCAAGTCCCTGTGACAATCTGCCGTCTAAGGAACTCATGCGCTTGTCAATCCCTATTTGGACTTGTCCAAGAACACGTAAAAAGAAGAATTTTGGCACGGTGAGCATGTGATTGGAGGAGTATCCAGTGGAGTTGGAGTTGTTTTCTTTTCTTTGTCAAAGAAGGCAAATAAAATCAAGTGAAAGACCAAGGGGATCATCTGGGACTTCAAGGGCTGGAATTTGGCAGCACGCTAGTGGGTAGCCCGAACTTAGGGAGGAAAAGCCGAAAGTTGACTTCAGTTGCCACCAATTCAAGCTGCGTCCTTGCGACACCTTCGACGGCTTGACATTACCAACAAAGCCACCTCGTTGTTCCTTAAATTCTTGATGTCATTTTTTTGCAGGTTTCCAGGCGAGCGATTAACGAGTAATTGGTGGTCCTCGCTTGTCCCAAATCAACTCCAACGTTGTCTGGCACCTCCTCTCCTCCTAGCCTCACTGCTACACGCTAATGACCCACCACCAGGCACATCGACCATGAACCATCCACCATGAACCATCACTGGTCCCATCATCCGACAAGTCCAAATTTGGGAACGATATTACGAAGTAGGTAAAGATATTATCCAAATTTGATTTGATAATTTCCTTACTTAATTCATTGATATTGCGATTAAATTCAAATCTTCGAATGATGCATCTTATACAAAGTTTTCCCAAGTAGCATTTTAAATTAGGGATTAATCTCTAATTTCACACGTTTGTCAGTCCGATTTTCGCACCCAAAATTCGACTCGCAATCTCTTGCAAAAATCGACAATCCGATCTCATGCCCAAGATTCGATTTGCGATTTAATTTTAAAATTGGACAACCCGATCTCATGCGCGAGATATGGTTCGCCAATTTTCGAATATCAATCTTATCTTGTTTGATTTGATGTCGTAGTGTTTGAGTCAGTTTTATTTTCGTAAAAGGAAAAAAAAATCCAAAAAAAGTTTGAATTAGGATTAGGTTTGTTTTTTTTTTTAATTATCTTGCATGTTTAAGATAGGGATTTTATTTTGAGTCATAAAAAAGAAAAAGTGCATTCATTTAGGATGTTAGTTTTTTTTTATTATTATATGAATTGCGTGTTTAATTTTAATTTCGAATTTCAAAAAAAAAATTAGAATTAGGGCATTCTTTGCACATTATTGCATGTTAGATAAAATTGCATGTTTAATTTTAGGTCTAGATAGATCTTTAGATGAATTGCATGATAGGTTTTTTTAATGCATGTTTAGAAAGCATTTAGAATAGATAGTATTTCGCTTGAGTTAGATTTTTATTTTTGGTAATTTTAATTACGAATTTTTGTTAAATAAAAAATAAAAATCATGTGCACATCATATAGAATTGGGTTCATAAAATGCACGTCATTAAGGGTTTATTGCTAGAGTCATTTAATTAGAAATTGCCTGTCAATAGAATTAGGTCATTTAGATTGCATTTAATTTTTGCATTTCTTTAGGATTTACTCTATTCATGTCATATAATTTAGATTATATTGCCATGTCATGTAATTTAGGTCATGTTGCCATGTCATATTAGATTACTAGCATGCATTGCATATAGATTAAGTTTCCCATTAAATAAAGTGAAAAGAAAAAATGAAATTGCGTGTTAATTAGAAACCATATCTAGAGTTGTTGATGTGGATTTTAATTTAACATTGTAGATGATTTCGTTGCTTTGAGGTAAGTTTGCGATTTATTTATTGTTTATCTAGGTGTTAAATTGGTGGATTGCGCACCCGCATGATTACTTCACATGTTAGGGAAATAGATTTAAAATCAATTTAAGCTGCTTGCCAAACATTTTTGAAAATAAAAGAATGGTACCGAAAGGGCATTAGAGAAATCTAGTGTAACCAAGTCCTCGTACCCAAAATCTCGGGTTCATAGGAGTAAAGTAAAATTCCCGTTACTTTACTTGGGTTTCTAATCGACCCACCAAAAATAGATTAGTGGCAACTCCTAATTAAAAAATCATTTGCATGTTAATAACTCGAACCTAAGTCGTAAATTGGTATGGGCTTGGGAGAGCCCAAGTTAGGTCTAGGCTTAACAATCCATTAGCCAAACCCTAGGTGGTTCACAACCGAAAAATTGGTCGCGACACATTGGCAGTGGTCAGAATTGAGAATAAGGACACATGGACTTGGTTTATCGAATTGTTGAAGTTAGACCTCGACATGTGTAATGGTGACGGATGGGCTTTGATAAGTGATCAACAAAAGGTATGTTTTTCTTTTTGTTTTCATTTGTAAATTGATTGTGACATTACAATGCTTTTCTTTCTATTTTCATATATATTTTCTAATTTTGGGTAATTGTCAGGGTCTCGTCCAATCTATAGTTGAACTATTGCCAAATGCAGAGCATAGGATGTGTGCAAAGCACATTTATTCCAATTGGGGTCAAAAATACAAAGGAAAACAATTGCTGAGTCAATTTTGGAGATGTGTCAAGAGCAATAATATGTCAGATTTCGAGATGCATAGACAGAGGTTGAAGGAACTGACTCGGGAAGGTCATGATGATTTATTCCGTATTGAGCCAAAATATTGGTGCAAAGCCTTCTTTGACACCGACATTAAATGTGATGTTGTTGATAATAATCTGAGTAAAGCTTTCAATGGCAGATATGTGGAAGCTAGGTGCAAGGCCATTGTGAGTATGCTGGAGGATATTAAAATCGTGGTTATGAATAGAATGCATACTCAGAGTGATGAATGTGCTAGGTGAACTAGAAATTATGGTCCAAGGATTATGCGTAAGTTACTTGAAAATACAACTGCTAATAGGTATTGCCATTTGATGTGGAATGGAAATGAAGGATATGAGATTATAGAAGGTAATGACAAATATGTTGTTGATTTGAATTTAAAAACTTATTCTTGTAGAGCTTGGGAACTTAGTGGAATTCCATGTTGCCATGCTATTTGTGCAATACACCATAAGAGAAATGATCCGACTGACTATCTAGTTGAGTGCTTCAACAATGCAAAGTATCTATGTGCTTATCAATTCATGATGCCTACAGTGAGAGGATAGAAATTTTGGAATAAAGCCAATAAAGAAGCTTCTCAACCCCCACCAATGAAGAACATGCCTGGTAGGCCAAAAAGGAGTAGAAGAAAGCAACCGATTAAGCTTGTAAGAGGTGATAGAATGACTAAAGAGGGTAAGCAAATGACTTGTTCTGCTTGCAAACAAATTGGACATAACTGCAACGGATGTCCTTTAAAAAAGGTATTTCCTCAACTAACTGATCATCTTAATGCTGGGCATGTCATTTTAACATGTTGTTAATCATTGCTTAATATGTGCTTCTCAGGCCAATGTTGGGGTCAATGTATGTACATCCAATGCTCGGGCCAATGTACATACATCCAATGCTCGGGTCAATGTATGTACATCCAGTGCTCATGCCAATGCAAATACAGCTGAAGCTCATGCTTAATCTCAAGCTAATTCCACTAGACCAAGGCTCGGAAAAAGACAAGTAAATTGTCATCTAACCATTATTGTAAGTTTTATATATCAAGGTTCCAATTTAGTAATTATGAATATATATTCAGGCTAAAGCTAAAGCAACGACAAACGTAACTGAAGGAGGATCCGAAAGCTATACCAATGCTTTTGCAAATGCCAATTCAATAGGTGAAAATAATGGGCATGTTAATGCTTCTGCTCAAGCTAGTGCAGATGTAAGAGAATGTAGTGCCACTGCTTCTGCTCATGCTAGTGCTAATGTTAGAGGATGTAGTGGTGAGGCAAATGCTTTTGGTGAAGTTCCTTCGAATCAAAGGGAAGGTAGTGCACCGGCCAATATAATGGCTAAGCATAGACGTGAAAAAATTCCGATGAGTAATACTTCAATCCCCAAGTATACATGTATTGTGACTACATTCTCATGTTGAATGAATTTTTTATTATTTTAGTTTAAAAGATCTGCCATTGAAAATTACATGATACAGAGAGAATCACAAACCAAGAGGATGAAAATGGTAGGGTTGGGTGTTGACGTAAATCCTATGACAAACCTTCATATTTGCAAGGTGAGTAATATTTCTAAAATTTTATAATAGCAATTGCTTATCTCCTTAAGCTAAAAAGATACTCATTCTTATGTAGCCTAATACAATTGGCGCAAGAGCTACGTCAACAGCAAAAGTGCATTCCCAAGTCAATGCACAACCTTAGTCATATCATGTATCAGCAGCTCTTTGAAAACAAATTGTGGTGATGCCGAAGCCACTATTACAACCCAAGGCCACTTCCCAACATCAGTCATATCATGCAACAATAGCTCCTCCAAAGCACGTTGCAATGAAGCCAATGAAACTATCGCAACCTTAGGCCAATTCCCAAGCTCAGTCATCTCATGCTACAATAGCTCAGAAGCATCTTGGTTTAAAACGAAAGGCACTATCACAACCCCAGGTAAGTTCTCAACCTCAATCATCTCGTGCAACATTACCTCCTCGAAATCATATTGCCTTGAAGCCAAAGCCACTATCGCAACCTCAAGCCAATTCCCAAGCTCAATCATCTCAGGCTACAATAGCTCAGAAGCATCTTGGTTTAAAGCAAAAGGCACCATCACAACCCCAGGCAAGTTCCCAACCTCAATCATCTCGTGCAACATTACCTCCTCGAAAGCATGTTGCGATGAAGCCAAAGCTAAAGCCACTATCACAACCTTAGGCTCAGTCATCTCAGGCTACAACAACTCCTCCAAAGCCTATCGCTGCGAGACCATATATAAGGAAAAGCACCAGAATTCTGAATCAAGTGAAGGCTTAACCTACTGGACCATCAGAGACCATCATATTGGATTGATATGTTTGCTGAAATTGGTGTTGTTAGGTGAATTTATATCAATTATTAGCTGGTTTTCTGTATGAGACGTGTAGCGTTTGTACATAGAACCTTTTGTGCATTGAAAGTGCAGACATTTTGTTGAACAAAACATTTTGTGCACTAAAAATGTAAGCATGTTGCTTTGTCAATGAATCGTATTTTAACGAGTTATGTGAGATGCTTGGTTTTGGTTTGGATAATGCACGAAAGTGGTTACTTTTCAGGATTGTTAATAGGTAATTACTGAAATTGGCCATGCAGAATTTTCATTCTTCCAATACTTTTGTCATCTTCTTTTCCATACATTTTTCTCGAGTTCCTCGGGGGCATTAATGGTAACCGATACCACCACCTCTTATTGCTAATTTTTCATTTTAGATGATGGGGTTTTGCTCTACATGGTCTCTATGACCCGCATTGGATGATTCATTGAAAATTTGATTAGGTAACTTAGGTATTGTAGCCGACTGCTTCGATTTCACTTGATTTTTGACACATTTCATTTTAGGCAAGCTCGTTATTAAAATCATGAAGAAATCACCAATTAACCATCTCGATTGCATAATAAGGGAGTTGTCACCATTTTTCGAAGTTCCAAATATATTCTTGTGGCAATAGCTCATGTAGTGCTATTGACAAGTGTTGACACCTAAATTTTGCCTAATCATTTAGTAATCAGTTGCATAAAAAATTAAAATTAAGAAAAGAAAAAAAAAAGTAAAATTGCATTTCATGAAGTCGCATTTTTTGCATCGGTACTAAAAGGGCAACAAGACGCAGCGGCTCGTGGTCGATAATATTCAAAAAAAGGAAGGTCTTTCTCTCTCCGCTTGTCTGAACGCGCAAAAGAGCGAAAGTCAATAAAAAAAAAAAGAGGAAAGAAGTCCCTGCACATCCATTTTTCCTCCCTCATTAACGCATGCACATGCATGTGCAAGAATTCCGCAGACGTTAGGGAAGCCCATACTCTCTCAAGTGTGGGTTGTCAGGAGAAGCAGCGTGAAATCTGCTGAAGATTGAAGCAAGTAACAAGCAAAGAAAAATCAACAGTTGTGAGTGTCAGGCGGTGGCGTCCATATTTGAAAAAGAACGACGTGAATAGTGAGGAAATTATGGCCGCCTCCTATTCACACTACAGTAGGGTTGAACTTCAAGCCTATAAATACGCAAAGGCAACGTAAAAAGTGGGAGGGGAGGTTTTGTGAGAATTATTAAAAAAAGGAGAGTACCTAGAGAGAGACACACAAGTGGAGCGAGAAGGGGGAGGGAGGTTTGTCAGAAAAAAAAAAAAAAAAAAGAGACATACGAGTGGGGCGGAACGAAAAATTTCATTGCAAGGGGTTTCTCTTTCAGTTAAAAAGGAAGAGAGGTTCGTTAGAGAGAAACAAAAGAAAAAGTGAAAGTGAGAAGGGGAAAAGTGACGTGAGAGGAGCAGAGAGGAGAGAAAAAAAAAAAAAAAAAAAGGAAAAAGCAAAACAAAAAGCTACTGTTCTTCTTCCTCCCTCGCTTCGGCCGTGATCGCGCCTCCCCGCTGCTCACCCACGCCGGAGTCCTCGAGCATCACCGCCGCCACAGCCCGCCACGCCGCCTGCAACTCTCCTTCGTGACGAGCCACCCGCCTCCGGCGCATCTCCGCCCGAGCCACGCCACCGCCCGCTTTCCGATCCGCGTGACCGGGGACCAGATCCGAGCGACCCACCGCCGAGATCCGCCATCGCCCACGACCGCGCCTCTATCCGAGTTCAAGCCAATCTCCGTGCCTCCAAGCCCGTGAGCTGCAGATCCAGCAGCCCGCAAAACCCACGACGATCCGGGAGCACTCACCGCGCTGCAAAGCACCTTCGATCGCTGACTGGACCCCACCCGCGCGGCCACACCGTCGCTGCTCACCTCCACCTTTATTCGGGTCCCCCTCGCTGTCGCTCCCGCCTCCACCGGCGGCCCACAAGTGCCAACGCCCGCACCGGAACCCCTGCCGTGCCCGATCTCTCCATCTGCTCCGCTCCCCCTGCTGCTCGAATCTCTACGAGCAGCAGATCGGTGATTCGACGACTAGGTGCCCCGTCCGTGACGCCCAGTAGCCGCGCTCCGTGTCCTGCGTCGCCGGCCGCCGATTCTGCTTGCCGGATTCCCTTGCCGGACTGATCAACCGGCTGCCCTTGGAGACCCACGGTTACACGTGGGAAAGGAGAAAACAAAAAAACGAAAACAAAAAAAAAAAAAAAACAATTTAGGTAGTTCTTTTTCTTTTATTTATTTATCTTTTATTTTTTGTTTTCTGTTATTTTTGTTATTTTACCTCATTTGTTCTTTTAGTATAATTACCCTTAGTGTAAGGATGGAATTACATGTTATGAAATTGCTTTGAAACTAATGATTGTCAGTCTGATTTTCGCGCCCAAAATCCGACTCGCAATTACTTAAAAATTGCCAATCCGATCTCCCGCCCGAGATCCGATTCGTGATTTATGTGAAATTGGCCAACCCGATCTCACGCGCGAGATACGGTTCGTCAATTTGGGGTATTAATATTACTTGATTTGCTGTGATGTTATTTAAATTAATTTTCTTATAAAAAAATCAAAAAGATGTAGGTTAGAATTAGGGTTTGCATGTTTAGAATTAAAGTTCTATTTTAAATAAAAAAAATTAAAAAAATCAAGTGAATTACGTTGTTAGTTTTTTTTTTATTGCATGTTTAATTATTAGGAATTGTTAATTTCGAAATCTAAAAAAAAGCGAGGAAATAAAAAAAGTGGCAACTAGGTTTGTTTTTATTGTCTTGCATATTTAGAATAGGGATTTTATTTTAAAACATGAAAAAAGAATAAAAAAAATCATTCATAATGTTAGTTTTATTATTTGGGTTTGCATGTTAAATTTTAATTTTGAAATTAATAAAAAAAAATAAATAATAAAATAACAAAACAAAAAAAAAAAACATAATGCATAATTCATGTAGAATTAAGGCATTCTTTGCATGTCATTGCATTTTAGAGTAAGATTGCACGTAATTTAATTCTAGATTATAGTTTTTGAGTAAATTGCATTTTAGTTAGGGATTTCTAAGTTAGGATAACATTCTAGTGGATTTGACATAAATTCATTCCTAATTCAAATTAGATGACATTTTAATTTAGGTAGATAGTTTCCACTTTTTTATAATTTCGAATTAAGAGGAAATACAAAAAAAAAAATGCATTAGAATAGATTGGTTTATTTTAGATAGCCCGCATCTAGGATTAGAAGTTAAGACAACATCATAGTTTAAATTAGGGTTTAACATAACCTAATCCTTAATATAAATTAGATGGAATCTTAACCTAGCTAGGTAACTTTCACATTTACCTAATTTCGAATTTCATAAAAAAATATAAAAAAATCTCTTAGGATAAATTACTTTTTTTTTTTTAGGATAAATTGCATTTTTAGGAAAAAGAAAAAGAAAATAAAAAATGTCATGAACGTGTCATTTAGGGTTAGATTAATTGAAATGCACGTCATTTAGTTTTTTTTAGGCCTATTTAATTAGAAATTGCCTGTTAATAGAATTATGTCATTAAGATTGCATTTAATTATTGCATTTCTTTAGGATTTACTATATTCATGTCATGTAATTTAGATCATATTGCCACGTCATGTAATTTAGGTCATGTTGCCATGTCATATTAGATTACTAGCCTGCATTGCATATAGATTAAAGTTCCCATTAAATAAAGTGAAAAAAAAAAAAAAAAAGAAATTGCGTGTTAATTAGAAATCATATCTAAGGTTGATGATGTGAATTTTGATCTAACAACGCAGATGCTTTCGTTGCTTTGAGGTAAGTTTTTGCAATTTATTTACTGTTTTATCTGGGTGTTAAATTGGTGGTTTGCAAATCTGCATGATCACCTCACATGTTAGGGAGATAAATTAAAATCGATTCAAATTGCTTGCCAAACATTTTTTTGAAAACAAAAAGAACGGTACCGAAAGGGCATTAGAGAAATCTAGTGTAACCAAGTCCCCGTACCCATATTCTCTCGGTTCGTAGGAGTAAAGTAAATCTCCCACTACTTTACTTGGGTTTCTAATCGACCCACCAAAAATAGATTAGTGGCGACTCCTAATTGAAAATCATTTGCATGTTAAGAACTCAAACCTAAGTCGCGAATTGGTATGGGCTTGGGAGAGCCCGAGTTAAGTCTAGGCTTAGCAATCCATTAGCCGAACCCTTAGGTGGTACAAAACCCGCTTCGGGAAGGTCACGACAGCTTGGCGACTACTGGGGACTTGATTTAAGACTTTAGTGGACTTAGGCCAATTTTCTTTTGAAAAATATTTTTGGCAAGAAGGATCCTGTGTACGTCCCTAACATTTAAGGTGTTAAATGTTTTTGCAGATCGGGAGATATAAGGGAAGTAGTGATTGTTAACCTTTGTCTTGCAGGTTGGAGTTGAGGATGAATGTTTTAAATTCAAATTATTGAAGTGCTGTTTGATTTAAACTGTTGTGCATGCCTTGCATCTTGCACTACACTTTTGCACACACAACCCGCCGCCGGACCCGGGGCCGCATAGGATCATTTAGGATGGTGTTGAGATGTATACCACTTCGACCGCATGCCCGCGGTATGAGTCGCCCATCTCAATCCCGAAATTTCTTTTTGGTGTCAAGAGTACCCACCTCGGTCCGCATGCCCGCGACCTGGGTCGGCTCTTTGACCAAGCCAAAGTCATGAGGACCCGATTTAGTCCGCACGCCCGCAGCTAGTCTGATCATCCTTGTGGCTTCACTTTGATAAGCCTTATAGGTTAAAAATCGAGCCACTTACCATGTGCATGTCTATGCGATTGCCCCTCATCGGTAAAGTAAGTTCTCTAATTTTTTGCCTTTGCAATTTACTTGCTTCATCATATTATTTTGTCGGTCCATGGCATTAGGATTGTCCTGAGTCTTGATCAATATACAATGGGGATATCGGACATTCGGATTATTCTCCCTCCGAAGGAAGAGCTTAGCACTTGGTGGGACAAGTTAGACCAAGCTGGTCGTCAGTTCGTAGAGTCGCACATTGGACGACTACTTCCACTGCTGCATATCAACATCCATGGCGGCCTCATCCAAGCACTTGCTCATTGCTGGTGCCCCGAGACCTCTACTTTCATCTTTGGCAGTAAGCATGAACTCACGCCCACCTTGGAAGAGTATAGCACTGCCATAGGGAAATCTTTGAAAGCTGAATTAATTAGCCCACCTATCGGAATAGACCCCGTTGTGGCCTTATCCGATTTTTTAAGAATTAGGACAATGTAAGAAAGGTTTTAAAAGCTCACCGCAATACATGTCATTTATCTTTTCTAAAAGAATGTTTTGAAAATGGCAATTCATTTCAAATGCGAAAGGTTTTCCTTTTAGCGTTCTTTGGGTTTATAGTTTTCCCTCATTGCAAGAATGTCATTAACCCTTTGATTGCTCAATTAGTTAAACAAGTGTTGGAAGAAAAAAATTTTGTAAACACTGTTCTGACTGAAACTTTTCTTTCCCTCACTTGATTCAAAGAGGGCGGTGATAAGAATTTCCATGCCTCTCCTGAGCTTTTGCAAATTTGGTTTCTTTCTCATATAAAAGGATTTGGTGGTTCAATGACTATACACGATGTTAATAACTCTAATCACCCTATTATGAGATTTGAGAACAACCAAAAACATGCACTGGATTACCATTATTCTAGATAGCTAGCTTTCATGAAAAAACCAACTTCCAAGAGTTTCCTATGGCATGCTAAGTGGTTCCAAGTTCGTGTGGCGAGACTCTCATGTGGAGCTGCTGGCCCAATTCCTTTACCGGGATTCACCGGAGCAATGGAATATTATCCGACTAGAGTGACGCGTCGTATCAAGTGGTGCAGGAGCTTCCACCAGCTTTGCAAACAGATCCGCTCCGAGTAAGCTTCGTTGATGGAGATCAAGACCATGAGGATTCCATTCTCACGATCAAATCAATGTGGGACATGTGTCATCCACAAAAGCTCAAATGGCCTCGAGGAGGAGCTGAAGGGTAAAGAAAGGAAGTACTACGCCTCAATTAAGTACATTCAACAACACAAGATTCCGGAGGAGTTACTTCCAAAAATACCGGAGGTGCCACCGAAGATCACCAACTGCGCGAGAATAAACGCCTCAAAAGGGTTGCTGAAAAAGCTCAAAAGGAGAATAAGCGATTGCGCCGAGTGGTGTCCCGAGTGTATATTGATCAAGCTAGATGAAGTGCTTGAATCAATCTTGTTGTTTTCATTTCTAGATTAATGTTTAGGAAGTTGAGTCATTTGCCTTTCTAGTTTATTTGTTTAGGGCATTTCAAGTTTCTATTTTGTTAGGCTGTGTCAAAAACTCTCTTAATAAAAATTTTTAGACCATTGCCATGGACCGACGTGTTTCATATGAGATACTTATTTTGTTCATTTCTGCAATTTAGGTGATAACGGATCCGCGCGTTCGCCTATTATTACACGATCAAGAGCTAAAATGGCTGACCAAACCGAGATGCGTGATCGTATTACCGTATGGAAGATCAGCTCAAGCGAGTTGCTTACATCTATGCAACTTATAACTGCCCAAATCGAGTCCCTTCGGGTGAATCCCATTTCTGCACCTGCTCTACCTGAGTTAATAATCCCAAAACAGGCAAGGAAGGTCCAGATGGTTGATGATGACATGCCTGAATTGGAGGATGACATACTTCCAATCACCGCCGAGAAAGCCAAGTCGACGGCACTCCTAAGACGGAGCAAGGTGAACGCCTGCGAAACTTGAAGAGAAAGTGAAACAATTGCAAGGATCGCAGAGAACTCGCTCCCAATTGACTTGTCCGTTTATGAGAAGGTTAAGACGCCAAACAAGTTTAAAATGCCGGAGTTCGAAAAGTATGATGGTACTTCTTGCCCGAAAGCTCACCTGCAGATGTACCATGTAAGGATGGCTCAACATGTCAAAAATGAGCCCCTTATGATCCAAACATTCCAAATGAGTTTGGTCGGGCCTGCACTGAATTGGTATATTATGAAAAACATAAACCTCCTCGACACTTGGAATGAGGTGGCTGATGCATTTCTCAAGCAATACAAGTTCAATATGGACATTGCACCTTCACGAGAGGATCTCGAACGAATGGAGAAAAAGAGGAGTGAATCGTTTAAAGAATATGCCATAAGGTGGCAAAATCTAGCCGCTCAAATCACTCCCGAACCCACGGACAAAGAACTGATGAAGTTGTTCATCAAAACCCTCCCATTCGAGTTTCGTAATCGAATGGCCAGCACGTATGTTGAGAACTTCAATCAACTCATCCCGGTGGGTGAACAAATCGAGATTGGGTGAGAGATGGATGGTTTAATGAACCAACCCCGCAGTAAAAAAAGATTTATTGCAAAGAAAGACAAAGAACCGATCACTGAAGTTAATGTTGCATATGCGCAAGCAACCCCTAGTAAGCCTCCGATTGTTCGTGTCCCCGAGAATCAGCAAGATGGAGGCCGAATGCATGCACCGCGACAATTCACCAAAAGGCAATTCTCTCCTCTTCCTGGTCCTTTATCTCAGGTCCTGCCGATACTCCAAAAGAAGGGATTGATCTCCCACGAACCAAAGCGACCCAATGCTGAAAAATTCTCCAACTATGATCCCTCCAAAAATGTGAGTATCATATGGGAGAGGTGGGCCATTCGACCGATGAATGTATGACTTTGAAGCACAAGATCCAAAATTTATTGGATACTAAGGCATTTTCTTTCCGGACCACCCAACCAAATGTGAAGAAGAATCCGTTCTTGAACATGAGGGTAACGTGAATGCAATCTTTGAGTTCAATGCTGGCAAAAAGATGAACTTGAAGGTGTCTCCAAAGATATCTACAAGTGGATTAGTTAGAGTTGGTTACTATCTCGACAAATGAGAATCCTCCTTTGCCTACCATGAAGGAAAGGGTTCAAGAAGTGGTTAAGGCTGGCATGATCGGGTATGTTGATCAAACTGGAATAGTGTCAACTATCTCCCAAGTCATCATTGATTGGGAGAAAGAATTTGCTGAGCTAAGTGCTGAAAAGAGCGAACCTGATCCATTGATCGAAGATATGCCCCCACTTGAGGACGCCTCCGACCACGAAGGACTGTTAGTGGAAGTACCTTCAACTGATGAGGAGATAATAATTGAGGTGCCCTAGTTGTCAAAAGATTACAAGAATAACAAAGCCGTCCCCGGTCATACGAGCAAGATGTTGACTCCGACACAAGGTCCTGGGTCGGACCTATGCTCAAGCTAATACCCAACCTGCAAAGCCAGTTACTGATGAGGAAGCTAAAGAATTTCTGGCTATAATCAAAGCGAGTGAGTATAACGTGGTCGACCAGTTGCGAAAATTGCCTGCTCAAATCTCTTTACTTGAACTCTTGCAAACGTCTCCTATGCATCAAAAGTCTCTAATGAAGGTCTTGAGTGAAGTTCATGTACCGGAGACGATCGAGGTAAACAGGTTAGAGGAATTTGTAGGGTCGATTCTTCTCAAAGATTTAATAGCCTTTTCGATGAAGAATTCCCTCTTGAGGGGAGGGGACATACTAAGGCACTATACATATCTGTCAAGTGCAAGGCTTCCCACGTGGCTCGAGTACTCATTGATAATGGGTCCCCCTTGAATATCTCTGTCCATTGGCAACTCTTCACCGCCTTAAAATAGATCCTTCAAAAATAAATGCTGCGAAGACCTCCGTCCGAGCTTTTGATGGTACAAGAAAGGAGGTGATAGGGGAGACCCACCTTGATCTCGCAAATAGGTCCGGTGATGTTCAACGTCCTTTTCCAGGTAATGGACATCCCTACTGGGTTCAATTTCCTGTTAGGTCGTCTTTGGATTCATAATGCTAGAGCTGTGCCATCAAGTCTTCACCAAAGCGTGAAATTTGTTGTCAAAGGAAAGCTAGTCACTGTTCATGGCGAGGAGGATCATCGGATTTATCATGAGACGGCCATCCCTTATGTCGAGCCGGAATCTAGGGAGGAGTCGAGTTACCAATCGTTCGAGCTCGTGTCCACTATTCATGCATCTCGAGGATCGACACCACCCATCCCTGATGTGTCAAATGCAGCAGTTATGGTAGCAAGAGTGATGGTTGGAAATGGCTTTATTCCTGGTCGTGGACTTGGTAAAAAAGAACAGGGTATCCGGAATCCAATTGAAATCCCTCGAATGCCTCATTCCGCCGGATTAGGGTACCATGGAAGAGGAGGAGGACATGAACAAGGGAGGAAAAACTTATTATTCCTCGATATCCGCAAGACATTCCCGCCCCCGCTAGAATGATGCATGATGAAGGAGGAATGATCGATTTCCGAGGTATCGTGGATGACCCAACAACTTCAAAGACAAAGGATCAGATAATGAGATGAAAGGGATCACGCCTTATTTGATGATCTCCTTATAGGTGCCATTAATGAAGAACCATCGGAGGAAATGGGTGCTAGCCCACAAGAGTAACACGTTTACTTTTCTGCACTCCCTGCGCGGGAATCTTATCGCTTTTAATGTTTTCTAGATTTGCTTTCGCTTTAATTATCGCATTTTGCATATCGCTTGTCAGGAGTTGATGTTTGCTTTGATTGTCGTACTTTCCATTCCAATAAATGTAATTTGATTGATGAATATCGATTACAATTACAAGCTTTATTTGAGGGCATGATGGGGTATACCAAACCAGCCCGGCGATGATATCCAACCAATGAAAGAAAAGGAAAATCCAAGGAGAATTCCCGAGGCCCGGGGCTTCATCATGCTTTCTCGTGTCAAAATGTTTTCAAATGTTTTGCCAAAATTCTTTAAAAGAAAATTTTGAAAAAAAAAGGAAGGAAGGAAAATTCAAAAGAAGAAGATAAGACATCCATGTCGTTTAGTCCGTTTGTCTTTTTGAATTATCCATTTTATGTTTCAAGAGCAACCTTATGGTAGGCAAGGGGTGGAATTGGTTCAGTCAATACCATGAGCAATGACAGTGAAGACCCCGAGGAGCCGAATGGTGACTCCATTGAAGTCTGACATAGTTGGGAGCAGCATGAAAACCCAAAGTTCTCACCCCGAGCAAACCGTCACTATCAATTTGAGTGATACCGAGGATCCCAAAGAGATAAAATCAGGGGCAAATCTTCCCAAAGATGAGGCTGAGCACCTCGACTCGCTTGCTAAAAAGAATACCAGGATATCTTTGCCTGGACATATGCTGATATGCCAGGTTTAGATCAAATCAATTGTGGAACATTGTTTGCCTACTAATCCAGGACGTGCGCCCTAAGAAGCAGAAGCTTCGGAGGACTAAAGGAGCTCTCAAAAGAAGATAGAAGAGGAGGTAATGAAACTCCTCAAAGTGGGATTCATCGAAGTCTCGCGGTACCT